>WAAE01017086.1:0-16174 GCA_013400495.1 Nicator chloris
TTATTATTATTATTTATTATTGTCATCTATGGGTACATAATTATCCTGAAACCATCACTTCTCAAACCCACTGGATTTAAAACAATCAAGAAATTCAGAAAGACATCTTGGGAGACTCAGATACACCTATAGACCAATTGATCATGTTGCCTCATTCCCACAGGAAACCAGCCCACACATAATTATAATTTACTGCAAAAGAGACTTTTGGAATAAAAGTGTAGGAACCCCCATGATCCACAGATAAGTAAGTATCTAGGCCATGGAAATGTGCCTCTGTGCCTGCCTGCTTCTTCTGACCATCTGCCTCTCTTTCTCTATTTCTCTTGTTCTCCAGCTCTCATATAAACTAGAATAATTCCAACAAAAAACACTAAAAAGGAAAATTGTTTCAAAACATTACACTTTCTTTTCTTAACGGTGGAACTTTTAGGTCTCTGTATACCCTAAGGAAGAGAGGCACTTTTATACTAAATAATTTTTAAATGTGTAACCTCACTGTATAAAAAGGAGCATCAACTATCTAACAACTGCCTGTAAACATTCAATTTTCTTTCTGTTTTTTAAAAACTCTTGAGGGATGTTTCTCAGAAGCAGGTAGCATGAGTATTAGATCTTAAAATAGAATTAAGTGTCTATTAGAGATGGACATAGCCATTGTATTGTTTCCACTATATTAAGAAAGCGTATTTAATGAGAGTTATAATCATGTCAGGAAAAAGCAGAGACAGGGAAGACAGAAGCATGTTTGAAGCTATCCCTCTTTTTTGAGTATCTGAGCCTTTCTCCCAAAAAAACACCTCTGGGAGTAGGGTCTCCAGGGCATAAACTCCCTCTCTGAAATTAGTCATGCAGAGTACATCCTTGGGCTTCAATTTACTGATAGTGGGCTTTGAGGCCAATGTGGTGCAGCAAACATTTGACATAATATCCAGCCATTATAGAACCTGTACAGAAATTGAAACATATGGGCTTGACATAGATGTCAGCTTTGGTCAATTAAATAATATAGGTGTGTGGAAATTGGCTTAAAGGAGGAAGAGTTTGGAAGGGCATGTTGTGATAAGTCAAGGGGTAATGGCTATAAAAACGAAGAGCGTAGATTTAGATTGGATACTAAGAAGAATTTCTTCTCTGTGAGGGTGAGGCCCTGGCACAGATTGCCCAGAGAAACTGTGGCTGCCCCATCCCCGGGAGTGTTCTAGGCCAGGCTGGATGGGATTTGTAATAATCTAGTGTAGTGGAAAATGTCCCTGCCCATGTAAGGGACATCGGAACAAGATGGTCCTTAAGGTCCCTTCCAACCCAAAACTTTCTCTGATGCTATGAAAGGTGAAAACAAAACTCACCTGTGACCACTCCATACACCTCTCCAGCTGAAGTGATCGAATTTCACATCAGGAGCTATTGAAGGACATGTTGGCTAGTTAGGAGAACACTATTTAAGAGAGACCTGGATTTAAGAGCTAGTCTGTATTTTAATCACCACAATTAGTGAATTAAACTCCTTTGTGCGGGCAGCACTAAGTGTGTCCTACACAGACCTCAGTGAGGTGGCAACACATTCCCTCTGCCCTGAGAGTTTCCATCACAGATGCAGCACAATCATTTCATCTGATGAAGGAGAACATTCCTGTAGCCGTTTTCCACCTCCACAAAACAGAATGATTCAAAACAAGATCTTTACTTTGTCAGACATGCCAGGCCCCCATACTTGTGACCACCTACCCAAAAGACCCCAAAACAAACCCTAAGATTTTAGAAAATGTTGTCCCATCCCTCACTCAGGGATCATGATCAGATTTAGTGAATCCTGCTTTATAATACCCATATGCACCTCATTACCATGACTATCACTTGACTTATGGTTATCTTGGATTCAACCAGAAAGACAATCTCCTTTAATTTGCAATCATTTTGTATTCCAGATTGCTGGTGTTATTTTTGATGTCCACATCCATTCACCTCAAGACTCTGGATTAATCAGGCTCTCTGCAGCCATGTAAAAATTACTGTTATCAAGACCTAAAGGGAATCATTCTATTAGAATTATCCAAAAGGTTTCTGGTTAAGCACAAAGGACATATTCGTTGCTCCCTGTAACTTCTCTTCAATTTCATGGGAATTGATCCCGTAAATGCTTATTCATTCAGGTAAATAAAGGAAGGTTCTTGACATTAGCTAATAGCTCAAACAAAATTTTCAAAGCATTGTTATTTGGCCCAATTTTTTTCTTCATTATTTTTATAATTTCAAAGTTGAAATTTTTTTTTTTTTTTAATTTAGCTGTCTCAGGAAAATCCCTGCTAATAAATATAAGGATATTTTACCTGTGCCATTTTAACAACTTTTTGCAAAATAAATGCCAGCAAAATATTTTCTCATTCATTAATAAATCTTTCTTTTTTGTTTAAAGAGAAAAAAGGAAAGAAGAAGGGAAAAATAAATCATGAGCAAGTCTCAGTTAGAAGATGATAACCAGAAATAATTCTGAGGATTTGGTTTCACTGTTATGTGGCTTACTGCTGCTCTGTGAATTTTCTCACATAGCCTAATTTTTTTTCAGTCTTGGGCAATGGTTTCATTTGAAGTGAGCTGGGATCAGTTGTAAAATGGAGGACACTTTCTCCAGAAAGAGACTGTTTTAGATAGCCATGTGTTGAGGGACACAAGTTTCTGTGGCCCTATGTCCACATCTCAAAACTGTGAAATGAATTTGGATATGCGTCACAAGGCAAATAAATACACTGGTCCTAACCAAGCAAAAAGCCCACTACAACATCAACAGCAAAATAGTTTTGGGTGTTTTTACCTTTCTACTACTTCATTATTTCACCTCTCAGCTCTATATGAGCTGGTGTGATACTTTGCAAAATGCAATAGGGAAAGAAGCAACTGGAGTAAGAAACTTATGATTTGCTGTGATAGATACTAGTGTGGCACATCAACAGCTTAAAAGAAAATATTAAGGAGAATCTATTGCTGCATAAACATTTCCTTGGGAACATTGATTTGGTAGTTACTTCATTCTGAGAAGAAGCTGTGAGAAAACTCTTTTGGGGCCTCTGGCTTTGCAGCTGTTGTTGTTGTCTGAGGTTTTGGTTCCTTGTCTGAGCGACACTGCAGGTATGCCTGTGCCTCAGCCATTAAAAATGCTGACCCTGACCTGCTGATTGGGATTCTGGCTTAGCCTCAGACCTGTTTCTTCTCTATGCACCTGTCTGGGATTCACTGCCTGTGGCTGGTCCTAGTTCCATCGCTAGACCTGGCCTTCTTGCTGCCAGGCTCTGCTCCTGGCTTATTTTGCCCTGCTTTTATTGTTCCTTACTGATATGTGAATACTGTTATTTCATCTTGTCAGGCAAAATATAAATGAGCTAGAATGACTGAAATATACAGGACTCAGAAAAAAAAATCTAAACTGCAGTTTTTTTCAAAATCAATTTATTGTCATTAGTAGAAATGTACACTTATATACAAATACATATGTACTTATGTACAAATACATAAACATGGTGTGAGATGTCCATTGTCCCTCGAAGCCCTAGGCCCTAAATAAGCAAATTTCTTGCTGATGATGCTGTTCTCAATTTTTCCAAGGAAAGTGCCAAATTAGGAAAGCTGAATCAGTGTAATTTCCATGTTGTCAATGATTCATTTTATGTGTGTTCTTCTGCTGATAGTGGAAGTCTGTGAGTCTGTGATCCCCATCAGCTCTATCTATTTTTGGAGGACCTTAGAAGAAAAATTCATTTTCAGTATTTTTTGTACACCACCAACTTTCCTTTTCTTTATCACATCCTTTTGCCACAGTCTGGTCAGGGCATACAGTTCTCTGTCTTGGGGTTGATATCATGTTATTGTAAGACCTAGAAGTGAAAAAAACCCTCTGGTCTCTTCACAAGGTGAAGCTAATGGAAAATGAGATGACATGATTAAGTAGCTCTGGTGGAAACCAGGTAGTATTGATCTTTATTATCCTGATAGTGTCTGGATTCAGACAGTGTCTGTTGGAAATAGTGTGTCCCCAATACCCCAAAATTGTATTTTCTGTATTTACTATGACATGTAGGGTTGAAACACAGTCAACACTTTCTGAGGTTAATTTATATTCCAGCTACTTCTATGATGAATAGACTCCACCTTCATTGACTTCATTCGATTTGACTCTACATGCAAGGTTGGCCCTTTTCTGGAATGTATCTACTGGTTATTGCTGCTCTAGCATGAAAACAACATATATATTTCAAATTCTGTTTTAACAGAAAACTTCCGTAAGACCTTGGAAATTACACTGATTTCTTCTGCAACTTAATTTCTTATATTCTCCTACCCCCCAATTAGTGCTCAAATGTGGTGGCAACAGAGCCCTAGAGCTTGTTATTACCGTAAATGTATGTGCCTAAATATTTGTCCACTAAATCAGCAGGAATCTTTGCACTAATTGCCATCTGAAATTACTGCTTTTTCTTGCTCTATTCATATCTTTTCAGTACCACGGGCAGCATGGCCCAGTGGAATGGTGGCTCTCTGGAACAAAGCACTTAGGCCTCTCCCTAAATGTCAGGGGAAACTCCAGTCTTGTTCTTGGTGGTTTGTAGCATTTATTTCTCCTCACCCCTCTGGCCTGGTGAGTCTGTTTGCGGCATTAGTGTGGATAAAGACTATCCAGGATGGGAATTGAGCCTGGCACGAAGTGTGTGATTGGCACCAGTGATGAATTCTTACTGTGTTGAGCTTTTGGGCATGACAGTTATTGGTAAACCAATCCAAAATAATTCCATTCAAACCTTCCAGAATTGCTACAAAGTGATGCCTTCCTGAAGATCCTTGCCAGAATAATGATTGATGCCTGCTGCCTATCAATACTGAGACACAGTTGCTTCTTGTTGTCATTTAACTATGGCTACACTCAGTGTTTAATAAAATTAAGGGGTTTATTTGATGTTTAATGGCTAAGCTTACCTACAGTTGCTCATTTAAGAGGTTCACACCTTTGTTCACTGGAAGGAGAACCTGGAAAAATTACTTTACTTCCTTGTGTTTCAGTCAATCCATCACTTGAGAAACAATAAAAAAATCAAACAAACAACTAAAAAACCTGCCTATAAGTACAAAAAACCTGCACAAAACAAACAAACAAACAAACAAACAAAACCTTATCTGAAAAGCAATGAACATTTGAGCTAATAATTACAAGGAAAATTAAATGTGAATTTCTCATGTTCCTGTATCATATCAAAGTACTTCTTAACTTCGCTGATTTTACTCTACAGATGGCATCGAGTTACCCTTGCAGGAAAATAACCAACAAACAAACAAACAAACAAATTTGATTTTTGATTTTATATTATTTTTCCATCACTTGCAAGTAAATAGAATTAATGATGAGGAATTCCACTCTGACACTCTTTTGCTTAGCTTTGTTAAGTAGCTGGGATGCTGTATTTTTGTAGATCACTCTTCTTCAGCAAACTACTAAATCTCTGTGGTAGCAATGGGTGATCAGCCCATACTTATGTTTAGGCCTGTATTCAAATACTTTCTGGGGATGTATTTGAATGAGGAATGAGGAAAATACTTTAAAAAATAAAAAAGGAAGAGTTGAGACACACCAGACTCAAGATGCATAAATGCGAATGCTAAGGTAAGGGATAATAAACTGGTCAAAAAATGTGGGTAAGCCACAGCAAAGGTGGATACAATCCATAAAGGTCCCAGTACTTTACATTAAGCTTCAGTCTTAGTGTATTAATGAAAAATTCCCAGAGACTGGGGACACAGCAATTATATTGATGAAATTTTCTTTTATACAAGGAGAAACTCACTGATAATACTAATAAACACACCTGAATAGCACTTTACATTTTTACAATGCGGTGCCAACACAAACTACACCCTGGTTTGTATTGTTTCTTTTACTGCTGCTACAAGATGGGTCTTAGAGGGTCTTATTCCTATAAAGGAATAGGGGAAAAGTTCATCTACCTTTGCTGCACTGTAGACAAGGCTCCTTTCAAACTCGTCTTTCCCCTTGGGTTCCTGTTAAGTGAGGTTCATCTTCCTTACAACTTTAGTAGCTTTTCCACACTAATTAAAACAAAACAAAACAAAACAAGATAAAACAAATCAAAACAAAACACACCAAAAAACCCACAAAAATAAAAAAAACCCCCAGAAATAAACCAACCAACAAACCAGATGAAGAAGCCCAAAACATGAACTAAATCAAAACAAATCCCAAACCACAACAATAAACCCCCTAAACTTTTTATTATTANAAATAGATGACACACAACTTGTTTTTTAAGCAAGTTTAATAACACTTAACAGCAGGGGAATGAATTATAAAGTTTTCTGAGATGCACATTGAGACCTCCCAACAGACACCAAGACGCCAGTTCACAAATCTCGCCCCAAAGAGTCAGCTCTTCTCAACATGTATTATTGCATTTATCAAAAACTGGCGAGCATAATAATCTTGTTAAACCCTTTACACTCAGCATTAGGTACAGATCATTCCACCTTCTCTTTTTGCATTACAGCAGATGAAACCAGTTCTACTTTTCTGTGAGAACACAAACTAAGGAGCTCTTTTACAACTTTTTCCACCCTTGTCAAAAGAGAAAGGAATAAGTTTGTGTTCTATTTCTTTCCTCCTTTCATTAAAAACACTCTAAGCTTTGTAGTCCTCACTGACATGAAGCTATGTCCAAGCTAGTTCCCAGAATACTCAGTAAATGACCTCTCAAACTCTCCTGTGAATGTGGTCAATATCCTACAACAGCAGAGGCTGCTCAGGAGTTGCAAGGAATCATTAAAACTTTCCTTTCTCTCAGTTCATAGTACTCTGATATTTCCTAAACTTATTTGCTCTGCTGAAATAAGTCCTATTTTTTTCCCCTAAACTCTGCCCTTTGATTCCTAATCTTCATCTGTGTCTAATAAGGGAGTCTTTTACTCACAGCATTCAGCTGACAAAGTCCAACTCCAATAGATCAGTCAGCAAGTTGTGCCTGCATTCAGCTCTGTCCTGACAGAAATGTACACATCATATTACAAACTCTAATCTGCAATAACCAGAAGCATGACTTGTGTCTTCCTTCATAAGAAGGCGCTTTTTGTCGTCTTTTAAAAACCATTTGACCAAGTTCACATGAGTAACTTCTGCATTATTCTTCTGGCTTTTTTCGGAGTCATGCAGCTTGCCAATTAAATCATTTGAAGTTGCTGCGTTATTGTGCTGTGTGTGATAGTCACGTAGGTGTATACAGAATGTGCTGCATTTAATCTTCAATGGATGGAAAATTGCTGGCACAATGAATTTTGCCAACCTTTAGTTCTGCCCCACCCCCCCCCCCCCCCCCCGCCTTGCAAATGGCTTTAGACTCTAAATGCAAATACATTAAGTGTAAAGAATGAATTTGGCATTTAAATTAATGGTTTCATGTCAGACAGAGTACAGGTTTTGTTTGTTTGGATAAGAAGCTAAAACCTGCATTAAATCTACTGAATGGCTTCAGGTGATTGACCTGCACATTTTGTCCACAGGATGAGACTCAAAAACAGATCTCAGCTTATGGAATGATTGGCTGACTCTCAGTTCTCAGTTCTATTTTTTTCTTTCTTTTAAAATATCTTTGCCCATGAACCAGTAGAGTTCCTCCCAATGCAAACTATCAAGGCTCACACTACAAGTTTTCAATGGCAGCCAGTCTGAAGGACTGCATATATCTACCCTCAGACAGCTGTGTTACAAAGCTAAAGGAACTGCATCTAAATTCATGAGCCGATAAAAAGTAATCTGGCTAAAGTCTTTTTTATACCAGAATATACATTGATAATCACACCCCCTTGAATTACAAATGTTCCATAACCATTCAAACTGGTACCAAGTTACTGACATTATTTGAAGTAACGACATAATAAAACACAATTTAAAAGACAAACCCATAATTTACTTACTTCTGACTTTAAAAAAATGTTCCAGAAATCTTTAGGGAATGTAATTGATGGGATACCAGACTTCATAGACCATCAAAGACCTGACTGTGTTTTAATAAATGAGAAAAATTAAATTAATTTAGCTTATTAGTTAGCTTTGGATTTCATGACTACTATTATTTCCTGTGTTTCCCCTCCTTTTTTTTTTTTTTTTTAAATCTTGCTACTCATTTCTCTCTCTCTGTCCCCACCTTATATTTTAGAATTCAACTAAAAATAATTTAAAATTATGTTGACCTGCTGCTTTATCTCACTAACAAAAGTATGGATTTTTCTCATCTTCTAGGAGACAATAGATACATCTGCATTCTCAGCTTGATACTTTTTTAAGGGAGGTTTTTGAAATGAGGCATTTTTTTGAAATGAAGCTTTTGATCTGCCCAGTTGAGAGACGACATCTAACTTGCTTCATACTGGTGTGACTACCTACTTGTCTGTGCAATATAAAGCAGTGATAATTAATAAGACTGGTCAGCATAAAGGCTTGGAGCAACTTACAGTGTCCATCTACCTTTCTAGTTGTCATCCACTGTGTATTCACTGAGATTTCAGAGAAGTCAGTCATGGTGTCTCCCCCTACCTTACACATCAGGAGGAAGCTGAGCTAATTTAATGCCCTACCTTGTATTTTCAAGTAGAAGTGACTTGTCTACAGCTAGTTAAACTGAGAAACTCATGCAAATTAACTAATTGTCTAAATGGTTATGTTACTTTCTGCTTGCCTGGTAACCTAGCACATGGTTTTGTGAAAGGTGTCAAATTCTCTCAAAGTCCTGTGGTTAAATACTATTATGGGGCTAATTGAACAGAACACTTAGCCAGTTCTTGGCCTTAAAATAAAGGAGGAAGAATGGTCATGATTCTGAGGCATAATAAGAAAAAATATGATTTCAATTTAAATAAGGAAAAGGTAAACAAAAATATCAGAAGACTTTTCAGCTACCCAAAACAAAGTTCAGCACATAATAACATGGAAAAAAAAGTTGGTTTGTCTTTTAGCTGAAGATGGTGGAGAAATTATGAAATAAAAGCAGTTCATTTTAAAGTTGCAAGGAAGTTCACAGACCCTTATGTGAGGTTTCTAATTTCTACAGTGTCCCTAGTGAATTCTACAACTCTCAGTTGACTTGAGTCTCTTCCACTGAAAACCTCCACACCCAGTAATTGTGCACCCACATCCTAGCCTGAAGTCGAAAGATTTTTATTGCAAGAAAATGGGATCTAATAACTTCACAATTTGTGGTTTAAATTCTGTATCTGTAGACATTTTTCTTCTCTTGGAAGAACTTTAGGGGAAAAAAAAAAAAAAAGAAATTTGTATTTACATGGGAGAATAGGAGGTACATACTTATAAAAATGTCAACAGATAGTAGTTTTTTTTGCAATGAACACAAACATCTGTCTTTCCACACATCTATGCTCAGCTGCCAAGGTGCAATACTTCAGTATTTAATTTAAGTATTTAATGCTTGAAATCTCAGTTCTCCACCCATAAACCAACTACTCACTGAGCACAAAAGTGAAGGGCCCTGTATGTGAAAATAGAGTGCTGATATGACATTAGGAGAGGACGGCTTGCTGGTCTGCACTACAATAATATTGACCCTGCCAGGATACCCAGAGCCCACCAAAGCCACTCTGTCACTCCTCTTTTTTTTGGGAAGGGAAAAAAACAAGGGAAAAAAAAAAAAACAAAACCAACACAAAAAACAAAACCCACCAAAAAAAAAAAACCAAAAGGCTCATGAGTTCAGATAAGGACAGGAGGAGATCACTTGCCAGTTACTGTCACAAACAAAACAGACTCAATTTTGTTAAAATTGATTTATTTTATTGCCAAGGAATTCAGGGTAGAACAATGAGAAAAAAACCTCAAATGCTGTAAATGCTTTCCCCCACACCTTGTCGCCCTGTCTTTTTAAAGTTTATCTTAGCCTTCTGTTATTTATAGTATGGAATCAGATTTTCCCACAGTTTTTCATGTAAAAAAGCCTTATTTTTGTAACTGCTTCCTTTTGTTTTGAATTCCTTTCTGGAGAAGGAGACAATTGATAGACTTTTGTCTTGACCAATATGACTGGAGAGGTGGTCCCTTCGTCCTCCAATCCACAGCCATTTCTCAAATAGTATATAAGTGATGTAAAAATAAACTCTCTCTCTCCTTCTGCCCTTAACAGCTCAAGTGTAAGTGTCCTGTTGTGACAACCTCTCTCTTTTTCCTGGGCTCAACTTCACTCCTCAGTTCCCTACTGTCTCCCTCCCAGAGGCACAGGGGGACAAGGAATGGAAGCTGTGGTCAGTCCATCACACGCTCTGTCTGCTGCTGCTTCCTCAGCAGGGCTTGGACTCCTCATCCCCTTCCCCTGCTCCAGTGGGGTCCCTCCCATGGGAGACAGTCCTCCTACGTGAACTGCTCCAGTGTGGGTTCTTGCCACAGGCTGCAGCTCTTCATCACTGCTCCATCCAGCACAGGTCTGTTCCACAGGGTCAGTCCTTCAGGAGCAGGCTGCTCCAGCGTGGGTCTTTTCCATGAGGTCACAAGTCCTGCCACCAAACCTGCTCCAGCCTGGGCTCCTCTCTCTACAGGATCCTGCTCCAGCACAGGCTTCCCATGGGGTCACAGCCTCCTTTGGGCATCCCCCTGCTCCAGCCTGGGCTCCCCCAGGGCTGAGTTGGATCTGTGCTCCCCCGTGCCCTCCCTGTGCTGCAGGGACACAGCTGCCTCCCCATGGGCTGCTGCAGGGGCTGCAGGGGAATCTGAGCTGCAGAGCCTGGAGCAGCTCCTGCCCGTCCTCCTGCACTGCCCTGCCTGTCTGCAGGGCTGCTCCTCGCACATGTTCTCACTCCACTCTCTGGCTCTAGTTACACAGTGCAAAGTGTAACTATGCAGTGTTTTTTTCCACTTTGTTAAAAACAGTATCCTGGAGGTGTTCCCTCCTTCACTGGTGGGCTCGGTGGGTCCGTCTGTGGAGCCATCTGGCATTGGATCCATTCTGGCAGCTCCTCAGAAATGCCCTTCCTATGGCCCCTGCACTACCAAAACCTTGCCATGCAAACCCAATACTTTGGTGGCCCATCCATTTTAGCTTTCATGTTTTTCAGATTCTGTGCTGCCTAGGGATGTAGTTCTTAGCCTCATGTTGTTAGTCAGCTCTCTTCACAGATTAGACAGAAAAATCAAATCCTTTTCCTGCTGGAGACCAAGGACAATGAGTACAACTTTCAGGGCCAAAAGCATAAACAGTGGACTGAAGAAAGAAAACAAGACTGATGATACTTCACAACTCAAAGCTGTAATTGGACAATTAACCCCCAACATGCAAATGGACCAAAACTTAGCTAAGTGCAAGACCTCACGACTGGTCATCCATTTTGTGACCCTTCTCAGTCCAGATTGGGTGTAGCCCTGGTCAGGCTCTTGTCCTGTCCAAGGTGTACCTTAAAGGTCTTTCAATAAATATCTACTTTATTCTCTGGCTCTGTTCAGTCTCTGTTCCAGGTCAGCCTTTCCAAATCATCAGTTAACAAGATGTTTCAAAGAAAAATATCAAAAATGCTTTCACAGGGAGTGACTGAGTAATCTGTCTTTTTAGATCTGCTGTTGTGTTCTGCCCAAAACAGCTGGACTTTACCCTAAAGAATGATACCGACCTGTAAAGGGCTTGTGTCTCTTACCTCTTTCATCTCTCATACGTTTAGCACTTCCACCTGTCTCTTACTTCTTTCTTCATGTTATTTCTTCTTTTTAATCAGGGAAAACACACCTTATTTCATGAACAGAAACAAAGACAAATGTTAATTTGAATTAACAAATTCCATTGAATTTTAGGCTCTTACTTAAGAAAATATATTTAGTACCTTAGTCCATTTTTATGACCAAATAGAAAAATATATTTCCTGAAGTGGCAGTTTACTCTGCTTAGATCTGAATCTCCCTGGAGGTTCCTGTAGTTTTCCAGCAGCTAAAAAAAAGTAGTAGAAATTTATCTAAAGCATTCTTGCCTAAATACCTCAGTTATGAGCCTAAAAGTTGAGTTCAACCTGTGTCTTCACACTCACAACACCACCTGTAAATTGTCTTTACCTCTCTCAAACAACTGTTTTTATTCAACCATTTAATTTAAAGGATGATCTCATTGCTGTCTGGATACCACATTTTGCTCTGTTGGTCAGATCTTGCTGAATTACCATAATTCAGCTCAGTGCAGGAGTCTACATAGGAATAATAACAGGTTAATAGTAAGAGAAAGTTAGCATGATGCACCACTGATGGAATTATTCTCTCCTCAACTGTAGTAAATTAAGGAGAGGTAAACACTTGCTTTAACACAATCCTGGTGACAAAACTGAATTAATTGTTCAAGGTGATGGTATGAGTAAAACCACCTTTCACCCTGGCACTGGAATCTTATCCCATAATAAGATACACCAGAAACTGGAGGGGTTAGTGTTGTTTGTTTGTTTTTCTTTTACCACAGTCTATCAGCATAAATACCACTTCCTTACTTAGAATCCATCTGCTCTGTTGACAATGTACACAAAATGCAAGCAAGCATTTAATGGTGTCGTGCTGAAACACAACACAGTGGATGCTGAGAGAGCCTTAGGAGTCACTGAAATGAAAGGGCTTTTCTCTTAATTTCAGTCACCAGAAGACTTTGAAAAAAACGTGACATCTTAGCCATCCGAGCTTTTTAAACGAGGCTTTGGCAGATACACAATGCTCAGCTCTGTGGTACCTAAATAATTGAGGCTTTGAAACATCAAAGTGCTCACACCTTCAAACACTGAAGTAGCTTTATTTGAAAGATTCTTTTCACAAAAGAAGACTAACTCTGCCATTTGAGATCAATGGATCTCTCTGGAACAGAGTGTCCCCACTTTAGATTGGAAGACATGGGTTGTTTACTACATATTGACTAGCAGTGTCCCAGGTGCAGAAGGCTTTTGATTAAATGGATGTCTTTGTGATGACATGACACAATTACAGAATCAGAGAGGACATTTGAAAAAATAGAGGAGTGGGGTCATTACAACAAAAATTTGAAATTTCATAATAATTTCACTGGTTTTATATGTACATTTTAGTTTATTTTTTACTAATAAAATATAATTAAATTCCATTTTGCTTTGCTTTGGTTTATGTTATACCCAACAGATAGAAATCTTCTCTCTTGATAGTATAACAAACCGTTGTTGGTGCAAAAGGGAACAGTTTCTCTTGTATTTGAAACTAATGCTTTATTGTTACTTTAATTAATGCTTAACAGTCTAAATAAAAGCCTAATCCTTTTTTCTTATTAGTACTTGTACCAATGCACGTAGTGAAAATTAACAGAGGAATGTCCTTTAGAGCTAAAATTGGTATTCAGAAAACTTGTGCTTACTTTACTCTGTGTTGCAGTGTTGAAAGCTCTACTCCTTCTGAAGAGGAATGCCTGAGGTGGAGTTAAAACTTGACTAGGTCCTGATGCAGGGAGATGGGTGATGTGCAGTGGAGGTTTCCTCCTCCTCATCAGTTTTCAGCCCACTTAACCTTTTCATTCTCCCTTTGCCCTGTTTCATTTTTATGACCTAGAGTCAGTAAGGCCTTTGACACTATCATCTCCCATAGCATTCTCCTGGAAAAGCTGACAGGAGCACTCTTTTCTGGGTAAAGGAACTGGCTGGATGGGTGGGCCCAGAGAGTGGTGGTGAAGGTTCTGCATCCAGCTGGCGGCCAGTCACCAGTGGTGTCCCTCAGGGGTCTGTGCTGGGGCCAGCTCTGCTCAGTATTTTTATTGATGACATGGGTGAGGGTATTGAGTCTTTCATTAGTGAATTTGCAGATGACACTAAGCTGGGAGCATGTGTCAATCTGTTGGAAGGTAGGAGGTCTCTGCAGAGAGACCTGGAACATTTGGATGGATGGGCAAAGTCCAACAAGATGAAGTTTAATAAGTCCAAGTGCCAGGTACTGCATTTTGGCCACAATAACCCCCTGCAGTGCTCTAGGCTGGGGACGGTGTGGCTGGACAGTGCCCAGGCAGAAAGGGACCTGGGGGCACTGGTGACAGCAGCTGAACATGAGCCAGCAGTGTGCCCTGGTGGCCAAGAAGGCCAATGGCACCTGGCCTGGATCAGGTGGCCAGCAGGAGCAGAGAGGTCATTCTTCCCCTGTACTCAGCACTGGTGAGGCCACACCTTGAGTACTGTGTCCAGTTCTGGGCCCTCAGCTTAGGAAGGACACTGAGTGCTGTGTCCAGTTCTGTCCCCTCAGGTTAGGAAGGACACTGAGTGCTGTGTCCCTTTGTGTCCCCTCAGTTTAGGAAGGACACTGAGTGCTGTGTCCAGCTCTGTCCCTCAGTTTAGGAAGGACACTGAGTGCTGTGTCCAGTTCTGGCCCCTCAGTTTAGGAAGGACACTGAGCGCTGTGTCCAGCTCTGTCCCTCAGTTTAGGGAGGACACTGAGTGCTGTGTCCAGCTCTGTCCCTCAGTTTAGGGAGGACATTGAGACCCTTGAGCACGTCCAGAGGAGGCAACGAGGCTGGTGAGGGGCTGGGAACACAAACCCTGTGAGGAAGGACTGAGGGAGCTGGGGGTGTTCAGCCTGGAGAAAAGGAGACTCAGGGGTGACCTTACCACTCTCTACAACTCCCTGAAAGGTGACTGTATTGGGTGGGGTTGGTCTCTTTCTCCAGGCAGCACTGACAGAAGGAGAGGACACAGTCTCAAGCTGCATCAAGGGAAATATAGGTTGGATATTACGAAAAAGTTTTCTACAGAAAGGGTGATAAAGTACTGGAATGGTCTTTGGGGGGGAGGTGGTGGAGTCACCATCCCTGGATGTGTTTAAGAAAAGATTGGATGTGGCACTCAGTGCCTTGGTTTAGTTGAGGTGTTAGGGCTGGGTTGGACTCAATGATCTCAGAGGTCTCTTCCAACCTAGACATTCTGTGAATTCTGTGACCTCTCCCCTCCATGTGACTTCCCAGCTAAGGTTTGCAAGTGCCCTAAAACTAGAACCAGTCCCAAACATACAACAAAAGCTGTTGTTTGTTACACAGTTTTGACTTCTGTACTCATTTCAGAGAACCTGTACTGTCAGTTCAGCACAGACCTGTGGTCTTGTGCCAACAAAAACTATTTTTACTGCGATAAATCAGGGGAATATCATCATTTTCTATTGTCTTAGTACTTAGATACCCCTGTCTTTGAAGCTCAGCAATTAGACAGGAAATTCTGTAGAGTGAAAAGAAATAAAACAGATTTTCACTTTAGTATTCTTCTGAAAAAGTAAAGGTTTAAAATGCCTTATCTCTTTGCAAGACTGCTCATTTATGCAATCCATTGATAAGTTTTGAAAATACAATTAATTACAATGCTCTTGACGGTACCTGAAGATCTTTAGCCACATAGATAAGGACTTTAATCTCTAGACTGCAAAAATATGTCCTCTCTGTGTGTCTCTGAATGGTGATGACTGCTTTCCCAAGCTAAACAACTACATGCAGATCAGCACAAGGTAATATAGTTTATCAAACCTGTAGAGATTTGTAATTCTTTTTGGGCATGAATTTGACTTGAGATTTTGCTATTCCTTTTAATTTTCTGTGAAGGAGATTATTGCAGCAGTGGCAATAATACATAATCCTTTTCTGTTTCCTATGTAACTGCTATTTTATAGTATTTATTTATACCTACAGCTATATATACACAAATATTTATATATAGACTGTCAGATAGATGTAACATGGTAGAAAAATTTGGTATTTCTTTAACTGTTCATAGTTTACATGGATTCAAGAAATTGTCACATAAAGAAATGAAAGAAAAATCCACCTAAGGCTGCTAAATAGAAATGTGCAAACACTAGCTCAGGAAATTTCAAAGGTACAAACTGTTGAAGACTGTAAGTGTGCACCAGCAAAATGTACACAGATCTGCTTGTTATTCTGGTTTGCTTTTGGGAAGCATTCGGAAGAGAATATTGACTTAAGTGAACCTCTGGTCTGATCCAGCATGGCCAGTTTTATGATCTGATGCCTTTTCTCCCTAAATGAGGTACTGAAATAAGAACCCCTACAGCAAAACATGGAAGATATCTGATTTGATCTCAGTTTAAAAATGACATGTCTATCAGCTGCAAAACCCAAAGTTTAATAGCAAAAGAGATGACTTTTTTTTTTTT
>WAAE01017089.1:0-23793 GCA_013400495.1 Nicator chloris
GTTGTGCACATCTTAGATCTAGATCTGTTTTTATACCAAGATAAGTCCTCCCACTCTGTCATATCAACGTTTGATCTGTATTCCAAGTACCAAGTTGCCCTCTTCTAATTGGTAGCACTGCACCTGAATAAATTTATTGTATTTCCACCCTATTTTTGCATTATTAAGATAAAAACCAAACAAATTGATATTGGGAATAAAACTGCCCCATTAATGATATGAAGTATAAGAACATAGTCATATGAAAATCGTCAAAACTTGCAGTACATATAAATTAGAGAGGCACATTGGTAGAAACAAAGACACTTTGTTATCTGTCTAAACACATGAAAATTGTTGTTGTTCTCATATACCTGAATCAATGTAATAAAAATGAAGGCTGGTGTGAGGGTGTAACTGGCCACCAGTTTGATCCATAGCTTCTGGAAGTTAAGGAGACAATCCTGGTGACCCAGGTTTGAATCAGGGCTGTAGCTGCTGGGTTTTTTTAAAACACATTATCAGTTCATTGTATATGTTAACTGAGTACACGTACTTCTGCAAATGTTCCTATGGAAATATGAAAGTTTTAAAGTGTGATTTCCAAATGTGACTACAGTAAGTAAAGGACTGAGAGGGAGACTGCCTTAAGCAGTAAGTCTTGACAATAAAAAGCATCATTATAGATGGCTGCCTTGTAGTATTTGCTTTTCAAAGTCCACATGTGTGATAGATTTTTCAAGTCTGCAGCGCTGTGCACACATGTATCAAAAGACTAGAACAAACCTTGAAATTAAAAAAGGAAAAACATGTGCAAACAAACTACAGATGTGAAACTTTGTTATAACATGAAAACACTAAAGTTTTTCATATACTACTTTTATAACCCTTTAACATGTAGAGAAGTTATACTAAGGAAGTCCAATGATCTTAACTATTAGAAAACTTGCCTGATAGCTACTGTCTTCTCAAATCTGTACTTTTGTTTAACCCCAGCAACTGTGGATTCTCATATTAAGGACTTCAAAGGCAAGCAAGTTATCATGACTGCTATAAATAAATACAAGAACAAGGGGAAAGAACAATCTTTCTGCCTACAGGTACTATTATTGCCCACTGATGAACAAAAAAGAGTATGGACTTGCTACAGTGAAGCAATTATTAGGGATACGGATATAAACCCTTGTTTTTAATAAATGTGAATTACACCTTTCCTTCTGTGCTCTGGCGTATCAGCAGCCTTGCCCACTTTTCTGAGACCACTGCAAATAAAAGATTGAACACAGCTGTATGGACAAGGTCTATGGCCTGGAATCTGGAGCTGCTGGTCAGCTGAAAGGAGTTTGCTGGGGAGGCTCTCATTTTGTTTCTCAAGCTCATGAACTTTTTCTAGTCAATGCTCAATCCTTCCTTCCAGCTCCAGGCCTGACCCAGCCACTTGGGGCCGCCACCAACCTGTTCAGACTTTTTTTTGTCATTAACAAGCTCTATTAACTTGGTGGTCATTCTGGGGAAAACAATCAAAAAATATGAAAAACAATGTGAAAAGTCAGCATAAAAAGTATTCTGTTGAAAGGAACATAACTACTGTGAAGACTTCAGCATAGAACCTGAATAATAAATTTCAGGTTTGATATAACTATTACTGCCTGTGAAGAACCCTTTGAAGATAATTGAAACCACTGTGCAGCAATCTGCTTTATAGCACTGACAAATAACAGTTTCCTAAGGCTTATCATTTAAGGTTAGTAAAGGGAGGACACATATTTACTCCATATGGTGCTTAAATGTAATTTTTAACGCATGACCTTATATAGGAACCTCTGCATGCTGTTAAGTAAAGTTACAGATTTGGGATGTGGTGGGGCAAACTATAAAAGCTACAATTCCACAGAACATTCAACTATTGAAAGAATGCTAATAATATGCAACATTCCAATTATATATAATTTCTAGTATTTTGGGATTTAAATATATATTTCATGTATAAAGTGGCTAAAATATATAGGTGGAGATATTTAGGAAGGTACTCTGGAAAAAGAGACTTAACAGTTCTCATTACCACACTCAATTTTATACTTGGCAAATATTTCCAGTGTGCTTTGGAGAAGGAACTGTTAGCTGCAGAATATAATTAGATACAGAGGGTATGGTTGTCATCTGTCTTTAGAAGGACACAAATTTTGCTTTTGGTATCTCAAGCGTTGTACCTTTGATTTCCCTTAGTTCTGATAAACATTGGTAAGCGAGAACAAAAGGCAGAGAGGGCACATGGGGGTGATGTAAATGCATGAACAGAAAACATACCCAGAAGTGAATGCAAAAAACTTGGCATATAAAGAAAGAGAAAAGGTGGCTTTGATGAGAGAGACAAGTTCAAGACTTTACAAAGTCAGTTGCACATCTTCGAGACCTGTATCTAGTTTACAGGAAATCTATTTTTGAAGGCCCAGAAAGAAAACTGAAAATAAGGACACACTTCATTTGTTTAAAAGGGCTTGTTTTATTTTTTGTATACTTGTGGACAGAAGCTTCTACTTAAAAGAACAAAAGTGAAACAAAAAAAAATCCCTAATAACTTCAGGATGTCATAAAATGTTACTTGCCTGTAAGCAGGTTTTTTGTTTACGTGGAGCTTTTTCAATGTTCTTCTACTGCAAATTCATTCCAAACTTCTAGTTAAAAGAGTTTTGGCAAGGAATGATGGAAAAGAAATTTAACTTGAGGAGTTAAGTTTTTTCTCTGGCAAACACCGTATTTTTTATTTTCTGTGCCATAAAGTATTAACTCAGATATTCCAATTTGGACATTCTGTGTAATGCTACCTAAGTGGATGAGGAGTGGATTTGGTAGGGCATCTAACAGAAATACAGGAAATGCCCTTTGGAATAAGCAAACAATTCACTTGTTCCACTATCTTGGATTGACAACAGCCTGACAGAAAAGATGGAAGTTATGTCATGCTGGTCAATTTGTTCCTGACTCACTGAATACTGAGTCAAAAGGAAAGAATGGTTTGGACTTAAATTATGAAATAGTCCCATCTACAGAAGCAGTGTCTTCAGCAGCCCTTTTATGAATCTCTTAGCTTCTGACTGCACTTTGCTTGGATGCAGCATGACTTTATTAAGCACAGCACGATATGAGCACAGAGTCACAGTGCTTTTGCATTAATTAGCCCTCCTGTAATGCAGTAATACCATGAACAGTTCTACTGAGCCCTCACTGGTTTGCCAGCACAGCACTAAGTTTAACAATAGGGGTGGAATCTCACTGTATAGACAATTTCCATTCTAGAATGAAATTCCTGACGAATCATTAGGCTTCTACAGCCTCATCTACAGTTCCCAGAACACTCTGACAGCTCTGAACCCAAGGTACCAGCTCCAAAGTCACAGACAGTGCTGTAGCTCTGTACATGGAGATCCAATACAACCCATCACAAAGACACACATACACTGACATAACCAGAAATTTAAAAGAATTCCAAAGAGTGATTGTTGCTACTGCTTTGAAAGTGCTCTGAGAGAAATCAGCATTTTTTATTTGTTGATGTTTTAAAGGGCAAACACATTACTGTAAGCTAAAATAAAAGTATTAACCCCCATACCTTTTAGTTTTCTCCTCTTGCTCATTTGCATGCTGCTTGAGTAAGATGTGATCATCATGTACATGAAGAAATCTGTCCTCCAGGTCTTCTCGACTGATTTGTTACCGAGCTTGTTGAGCTTTTATATTCTGTGCAGTTGATAATTCTACCCAAACCAAGACAACTTTAAATTACCTTCAATACATTCAACATCATGTAGTTCAAAGTCAAAACTCATTTTAAAATACTGAATTCCCCCAGCTTTTCAAGTAATTTTATACTTTACACTTGTATGAGTCTGTTTTGGTTTTTTTTTGGATTTACTATCTTTTTAATCCCTTCCTTTTTCTTTCCTCTTACAGATTAAAAAAAAAAAGCAATAAAAATTATAAAGCAACCTGTTTACATACTACACAACGCAAAGGTAACAGTCTACCAAGTAACCAGGTTCTGCCAAATATACTACCTAAAAATAAGCATTACCAAAGAGATTCTTTCTAATCTGTCCAAAGTTAATATATTATCTTGAAGCTTGAAAATATTAACTCATAATTCTGGAAATTTACTCAGATACAAGACTAAGCCCAGTTGTTCCACTCTAATAGCAGCTGAATAACATAGCAGAATTGCATAATACTTTTGGCTCCCATTTTGTGAAATGGATCTGGGCCTTGTCCTCAATTCAGCAAAAAAGTCCTCTTTTCTTCTGTAAGAATGAATGTTACAGCTCAATGACATTTCCAGTTTTTAGCATCTCACAGCAACTCCCCTCTTATAACAAGCAACTTGAACATAGAATGGGTCACAGCATCTTTCACAATTTAACCCAGATTTTGAATGGTATTTGAACCTAATTTTGTGAGTGGCAACATCAGAAACATTTTTAGAAAGAAACTAAAGAAGCCACTGATCAAAGTCTGTAGCTGTAATAAATAGCAGCTGGTACAAACCTTGTAATCCTTCAATTCCAGCTGGAGTTAGACCTGTATGTCTCACAGGCAGGTCCCCCACAGTTACATCTGCTGCAACAGGCACGGCTTATCTAGGAATAACAAAATTCAAATGAAATTCCTCTTCATCTGTTATTTAAACTGAGACTAGAATGAACAATACACCATATGAAATGAAGGCACCATATGAAAAAGTTACGGCAGATTCACTGAAATGACTGTCTTCTGAATGTTCTTAACTAGATTGCTGCAAGGACAGTCTAAACTCTCAAGTTCTCAAGTTTAATTTTACGCCAGTTTTAATCCATTCACAAAATACACCTTTGTTGGGCAATAGCTCCAATTCTATTTAATATATGTACAATTAGCTTTCTGAAGTTCTAGTTCTGATGTTTTCAGGAATCTTTGGGCTAAGGCTGTATTTCCAAGTGGATGTAGGAAGGGGACCTGCAGGGCTTTTGATTAGTTAGGTTTTTTAAACTGCTTGTTCATTTTCAGAGAGGTAAAAAACTAAGGCACCGACTGGTAGATGAGTAATGCCATCTTCCATGTTTTGAATGGAACTCTTTGGAACAGGTGCTGGGGGTTATGAAATCATTCCAGTGTTGCCTGGAATTCTCTTAGTCTTCTTTCAATCATTGTCATATAAGAAATTACTTTTTAAGACAGAGCGTCTCCTATGAATGATTCTCATAAATCTGAACACGATTCTATCTTGCAGCAACAGAAAGCTTAGCTACCTGACAAAGTGAGATTAGGAAAGTATTAATGTGAAAAAGTACTACATTTGTTTTGGTGTAATATATGAACATACTTGTTAACAACTGCTGTTTCTTTCTTGTCTTCTGGTGCAGAAAATTACATGTTGGTCACAGAGTCAAGTAATGCTGAAACAACACGAAAAGGAGAGATGTGAGGTTCTTTTGACAGTCATATCCCCAAAACCACTGTTACACTCTTTAGGTGATATAAATCCTTAGTCAATCCAAAAGCATCTAGGAAAGCATTGGGAAATTAACAGTGATGCTACTAGACACTTGAATCAGAGGGCAGAAGCGACATGGTACAATCAACAGATGCCCCATGAAATATCTGTTAATTCAATTATAATCAAAAGTGCTGCCTAAGCTCTTTCTTCCATCATAAATAAGTCTCCTTATGGCTTTGTTTCAAAGAAACAAAAGGGATTAATGGAAATTTAGTTTCCAACAAGTCATTCTTGCTTTTAATCTTTTGTTTTTTTCATCACTAAAATTTATGATAAAATATTATTTCCAGACTTCACTGTTTATGAATAAACAGGAACACATTTTTCGTCCATGTGGAACAAATGTTTCCTTATCATGACCATTGAAGTGAACTGATCTACAGTTGTAGACTTGCAATATGGTTGCAGTTTCAATGTTGCCAGTGACAGAGACTACTCTGTGATGTTGATGTCCACACCACTCAGTCGATGGCACAATTGGCAACCAATGACAAATACACATCCACTGGAATCCGGCTCCTCAGCATCCTTGGGTCTTTTTGCACTGCTCTTACAAAATCCTCAAAACTTTTTTGTAATTTGTTAAATTAGCTCTATCTATAGTTATTGGCTTCACTCAGGTCTAGGTTCATTATTGTGGTTACTATTATATGTCCCTGTACCAGTATGGCTATAGCAACTGAGATCAAAGGGAAATGGAAACATTTTACCTCTAGAGGATCATCTAAACTTGGTTCATGATGGTAGCAATGAGAAGACACTGCCATTATATGTATTTTCAGAATGTGGTTGTCCTTGCTTTCACAAATCAAAAATGACAGAGGCTTTTTTTGGGCAAGTTTCAAGAGCCATCATGAGCTAAACAAGTATTTTATCAGCACGACTCCACAATGTTTGTGATCTATCAAAAGCAGGCTTCAAAAACTCCAGAACAGTTACAGGCACAGACAAACATTACTGGTTTTCACTATTTGCTACAGAAACTTTACTATGGATATCTACCTGTTAGCTTCAGTATGAGAGAAATCTCCTCATTTAAAAATAGAGACAAAACAGCACATGCTTGTCACTCAAATAAATTGCCACTCAAATAAATAAACAAACAAACAACCCTTGTCAGTAGTAATCCATTACTGGCTGCAGCAAAACCACAGAAATACTCGAGCTGTAAGCAAACTAACATAGCAGAGATGCACACAAAGCCAGTTTTTACTGGCAACATGACATGACTTGAAGTGGCAAAATAAAGCAACTTCAAATCTAAAGTGTCCTGAAAATTTAGAAGGTGAAATTTTCAAAAGGAAGAGGAAGAATTGTTTCATTTCCATTCCAAAGTATCAGAAAGTAAGCATTCAGCTATCTTTTCTGTCCTGGGCCACAGAAAAAGAAAATTAAAAAACCAATCATATTAATTGCTTTTATCAGATACAGTGGTTTTAGACAGAAATAGTACAAACATGCCTTCTGGTTTTAAGGAGGCCAAATATAATTACAGATTTAGAATTTGGCTTGGCAACTGATTTGCCTGATTAGCAACATACCCATGTCTTTAATAATCACTAATAACCACCAGTTATGCTGCTGCTTTGGGAGAGGACACTTCAAACATCAAAGCATGTGTTACATATGTTACAGCTCCTCTTTGAATATTATCTCAATGTCAATCACAAACACTTAAACAAAATTACTTTTCCTTGCAGTCCAGTTCCAGTGTTATTTCTAAAAGCATATGAGATTTCTCCATGGCATTCCACATTATGCTTTTGAAAGCATTTCCAAAGCGATTACATCTGACAAAACTGTACAGCAACACTGCTACAGAAGTTATGGTACTTAAAAGTACAGCATTTCCTAAAAGAAAGCATAACAAAGTGAGAGAGATATATATTTGTATTTGCATCTGGGGAGATCCACATGCCATCCTCAACCTCAAAAACTTAAACCATGCTTTATTTCCAAGAAAGGACACCCTACAATCACTTCAGCACAGATTGCTCCTCAAAACTAGAGAAAAGAACTTAATGTACAAAGAGAGGAATATTCCCCCTATCTTTCGGATAAATCTGTAAGAACTTGAAGCTAGGTATAAGAATTTTTCATATAACTACTAAAGTTAAAGAAACTGTAACTCTCTTACACGCTTCACTGCTTACAAAAGTGGTTCTATCAGGACCTGTATCTGAAGATTTACTACAAAAAACTGCACACGACTTTGCACTGTTATACAAAGCTGACACTAATAAAATTAAGTTATCAAAGCTCATGCTTTAGGTCCAGATTCTTATATAACTCACAGAAGTGTACTTTTGTACCAACACCATTCAAAGCTAGCAAAACTGGGTGGGGATTACTTATTATTTTAGAAGTTCTCAGCCCATGGGGCTAGGAGTGACTTCCAGTGAGGGGGTTTCTAGTGGAATCATAGAAATTACAGCTTAATTGTTTCAAAATGGATTTTGAATTTGCGTGTCAGACATGGCCAAGATGATCCTTTTGTTACAAAATCCTACTCCACTTCCCTGGTAGAGGGAATTTAAAAAAGGTGGGAGGGACCACCCACCTATCTTAGCTTATCACAACGTATTTCCAGCCTATGCTCTCCCTCTACTGAGTCCTTAAATATGTTTGCACTTTATTCGTCTTGTAACCTAAAATAATCTCATTTATTACCTGGTAGAAATACATACACATATCATCTTTCAAATATCATGTTGCAGTGCTGTGTTTTGGGAGGTGGGCAAGAAAAAAAAAGAGAAGATATGGAAGATATTAGGAAACTTGATCACAACATCCTGATGTTTCCTGAGGGAGGAAACGTCTCTCAGAACTGTAAGTCCCACTTCAACACAGAAAAATCGAAACAACCGTCTTGCCTTCAACACATTTTACCGAGTTTCCCAATTTTGATTCAGCCGCGCCAGTTCTGGCGGTGACTGACAGGGCTGGAAGGGGCAGGGCCGCAGGGAAGGCAGCGTTCGCCTCATGAAGGAACGCCTACACTGCCCGGGCTGTCCCGCCCTCGGGCACAGGAGCTCAGCTCCCGCTTCAGCCCAGCAGCCTTTCCAGCTACCAAACACTTACAGGGCTACTGTTAACCAAAGGCTGAGGCTCCCAGCCTTTTCCCGCGGGCACCGAGCGAGGAGCCTCTTGGTTCTGGAACCGCCGCCCGCAGCACGGGACCCGCCAGCCCCGCTCCTCGCCTCCCCGGCGGGGACCGCCCGGTCCAGGACACGGCGCCACAGCCCCGGGGAGCTCCAGCGCCCCCGTCCTCCCCGCGCCGTGCCCAGAGCAGGAGAAGCTGGCCCCGTACTCACGGCCCCCGCCAGCCCCGGGCTCCGCTCAGCGCTCCGTTAGCAGCTGCCGCTGGTGCCAACCAGGCCCTTCCCCTTCCGGGCCGCCCTGGGCCTGCCGGGACTTGGAGTTCCGGGCGGGGCCTCGCACTGCCCAAAGAGCCGCGGTCCGGCCGCTGCCGGCGGGAGCTGCGCGGGGCTCCCGCGGTGCTCGGGGCGCTGCTCCGCTCCGGGCGGACGGCTAAGGCGCTACCATGAAGAGGAGAGCAGGGGAGCGGGAGAAAGAACTGAAGGTACCTTCCGTTTCCTTCCTGCTCCCCGCAGCCCCGAGGAGTGTGCCCGTGGTCAGCCCTGTCTCCGCCGCTCGTGGGGCTGTGCGGGGCAGAGCCCGCTGGGGCTCCGGTAGCTCCACTGCTGGAGCCCCGAGCGAGGGGACTCCGAGGCCGCAGTGAAGTTCATTGTGAGAAGGAAGGAGCCCCGGCCCCGAGCTCGGCGCCGCGCTCACGGAGCCGGGGGTGAGCTCCGCACGGCCGCGTGTGCCCAGCACCGCCCCGCGCCCCCAGGGGCTCCGCCGGGGCTGCCCGCGCAGGGCGCTCTGCCTGACCTGGAAATGTGCAATCCCCCTCCCCTGAATGAGGGACACCTCGTACAGCGGTAACAGGAGCTAGTGGTAAAGGCGTCTGCCTTCTGGGCAAGATATTTCAATTTAAAAGAGAATTCTGTGGTATATGAAAAGAATGGTGCAAGGACTGTATGTGTGTTTTTGTCGAAACATTCACAGTGAGATGATGCACTGTGTAACTGCGCCGAATTCTTGAACTTAAAAGTACTCTACAATAAGCCTGACCTAAATAAATATTGTTAAGTCTCTTATACCGCCCGAGCTTTATAATGTTTCTTTTCTTGTTCACGTGTTTAGATGCAATGCTGTTACATGCTTACATTGAAGATGTTATTTCGCTGTCTGTGGAAGCAAACAGGAGTGCTGAATGTTGGCTGTTTCAGGTGCCTTCGAAGGGCTTGTTTTACTACATTGTACAATATTTTACTTCAGCTCTTGATGGTTGCTGTACTTCTACTGATTTTGTTTACAAAATAGTAGTACTGAGAACCACTAAGTGACTTGTTTGAAAGCATAGTGCTGATATTAGAGATGTTAATGAAAGGAAGGCTAATTCCATTATAAATTTAGAAAATGCCTTTGAGAATGGTAATCTCATACACCTGAACAGGGAACATGCTGGGTTTGGTATTAATTTACTATTCAGTATTAAATACATTATTCCCTATGGAGGCAGGGAAAAGGTCTGATCTAAGTTTGCGACTAAGTATTTTACTACAAAAGTTTAGAGCCTCTTTGCCCTAGTAAGTTTAATAACAACTCTTTAAGGACTCCCTGGTCATTTTGTAATTTGTCTTTCTGCTATCCTAAGTTGCTGAAGGACAGCAATTTCAGTGTTATATTTGTGTTCTGCCCTTTTCATATATGTCAAAACATAAGCAGACATCCTATCCAATACCTTGCAGAAAAGAACCTCAACCCATGCTTTTTTTACCTTGTACATTTGTGCTGTCTGTCCAAGGGCCTTTGTCATTTCAATGGGTCTTGAATGTATTTGGGAATCATTTGCATTAGGAGAATAATGGCCCTTGATAAGATAATTACTCAAGGATATGTGAGAGGGGTAAAAGGATGGTGCTGTGAACTACATTGTTGAAGGCTGTAGGAGGAAAGGCACTTGAGGTGTCAAGAACAACGTATGAGAAAAACTTGAGGTAAAGTGAAAGAGAACTGCTGTAGACACAACTCAGTGTTGTGGGTGCACAGACAGAGAAGGATGAAATCAAGAAGATTCTTACAGAGAATTTAAAGGTGTCAATACTTACAGAATGCTTTAGGGGAATGGGTTAAGTTGGGTACTAGAGAGAAGCTGTATATATTCAAAGTGAAGCATAATGAGCCTGTAGAATGTCTTAGAATCAAGGCTGCCAAAGGAGAAAGCAGCAATGGGAAAAGGGGAGATATGCTAGAAGGAACATAGGCTTTTTTTTTCCCCCCATGGTAGCATCCTCATACTGATTACTTTGTACAACTTAATTGGAGATGTGATCTCTGGGCTCCTGGCAGTGTGCTAAGGCACCCTTCAGTTCATGGGGTTAGCCGTTCCTAGTTTATGTCAATCATCTGAGATTCACTTCATGCTGAAGACAAAGCAACAGTGTCTTTATTGTAGTAGTTCTGCCAAGGCTTCCATTTAGGTACTGATTAAAATATTTTTTTGCAAACCAGATACTAGTGAGGTTAACCCAACTTCTTCTGAAGAGTAAGATTTATGAGGCCTTCTACTGAGAGGGAGGTGGTTGGGTAGAGAAGCTGGTTTGGATTACGTGTCTCCTGGCAATGTCTCTTGTTTTCCAGAATTAAATCCTGCATTAAAGTTCTTGTTTTGCTATAATTATGTACAGTTAAATGCTGTCTATCAGAATCCCACTGATTGGCTTTTGCATTGTAATTATGTAGTATGTTTCTTATATGTGATAGACTTTTCTCTGGCTCAAATTTTCTTGTATATAGCAAGTTTAGATTTATGCTATTATAGAAGAACATTTCTGTTCCAAGTACATGTGGTAGAAGTTCTGTAGAGTGCAGTGCTGTCATATAGCAATTTCCACTTTGCAGATCACTCAGTTGGGTTGAGTAAGATTAAATGTGTAGCAGAAATGAAATTGTGCTAGTATTTGGTGTTCCAATTCAAGAGGAGGAGGATGCAAATTCATTCTTGGGAAGAGAATCTGAAAAAAAAGGTAGGGAAGCTATAGCCAGAAGTTAACTACTCATCTGTTCTAAACACCCTATTAGGCATGCTAATGTCCTGTAGAATATTTCTCTGAGTCTTAAGTGGACAGCAAAACACAACTATTCTGAAGTTTCTAAAGAGACCTTCGGAGCTGTTGTAAGCCATCAGCTACTCTGGTCTTCCCCATACAAATATTACTTCTCTGCATAAAACCAGATCTGTTAAGAGTAGGTGTTGCTCATTAGCTGGAAAGGCATTTTTATGAAGCAGTCTATTGTGGGGTTGTTCACGCTTGTTTGTTTTAGCTTAGACTTCTGTTTTAATTAACACAGTTTATAGTTATTTTGTTTCTTTTTTCTTTACACTGTTGGTCAAATTTGGTCACTTTTTTTTCACTGGGTGTAGAAATGTACCATGCAAAGTAAAATCAAACAAACCTCCTATTTGATTTCCTCCGTTTAGACTTGGGAAGAAAGCTTTTTGCTCTTACAATGTTTATTATCTTGATTGATGAGTTAAAAAGTTAATATCTAATGTAAAACTTAATGTTCTCGGGACTTAGTTATTCAAAGTGCATTTTTTAAAATTAAGTTTCAGTATGATAGAGGCCAAGTTCTAGTTACTTCCTGTATATGCTTCTTCTACCACTCTTTTCACTTTAACACCCAGTGCCATTACCAGGTGAAAGAGAAGATACTCAGCTGATCTGGAGTATTAATTTCTTTTAAAGTCAAGATATTACCTTGATGTGTCTTTGGAATAGACCACTAAACTCAGTTCACAATTACCTTCTGTAGCTCTTTATGCTAATTCACGTTACTGTGAATACTGACTGCAGAGAATGTATTCCACAGACACTACTGTTACGTTTTTACAGCTCCCAGCACAGCTGGGACCCCAATCCAATAAAGTTATTGCTGTACAAATAATAAATGCATCAATGTGCACATATCTGAATATTCACAAGGGCTTTTACAAAGATATTCGTATGCAGTATCACATTTGTGAGTCATGTTGGACAAAGTAGCAAGGAAATATAAAGCTTTAAATAACATAAAGCTTTTTATGTATTTTATTTACAAGGAGAAAAAGGGAATATACTGTGTTTCAGCTGAGATATCATTGAAGGTCTTATTTCCTGCATCATCCTCATTTTTGCTGCCTGCAAAATAATACATCTTTACAAGGTAAAACAGATTGTTTCAACATATTAATGCTCAAGGAAAATCAGGAAAGTATTTTTGAAAGCACTTCAAAGCATAATTAAGGGTTTGGTTTTAGATTTAATGCTGAAAAAAGGTGCCTATACCATACAATGAAGTTTAAAAACTTTAACATTGTTATCACGGTTTGTTCTAATATTGCAATGATTTATTGTCTCTGGTTATTGCTCTACTTCTTAAGATAAAAAACATTATTAAAAAGACCCAAATGAAACAAAATTTTCTAATTGACAGATTAGATTCTTTTAGAAAGTGTATTTAGGAAAATTAATGAAACAGCTTAGATGCCGTTAAATAAGCTTCTTGTCACATCATATTTCTGCTTAGGTAAATGGTGTGCAAGTTTTAGCAGAATCAGCAACCAATATGCCAGTAGCAATTTTTGTGGTAATCACATTATTGGACCTTCCCATTATTAATGAGACAATAATTAAGAAATAGTGTTGATAGTCACATAACACATGGTTTGTATATTGGAAATGGTCAGGTAGAAGCCTTGCATATGCAGAATAAAATACAAGAAAGAATGAGTGGCAAATGTTTCTTGCTTTTAAATTCATCACATTCCTGCTGTTTAAATTGCCTCACTGCTAATGCTGGAACCATTACAGTAATGGACTTGGCAAATGAAGGAGAACGGAGACACACACTTTATTACTGGAGGGGTAATTTTCTCTTCATCTATAATAGCAGCAGTGCCTAGTATTGATCAGACCATCAAGATACTAATCCTCTGTAAAATTACTTGTTATAACTGAAAATGTGTTAATCCAAATCAGTCTGTGTCTTGACTTTCTACTTACTATTGAGTACAGACTATTAGATGGTTTATTTTTTGTGATTTAAAGCCTTTACATCGATAATAGTCGGAGCTTCCTTTGCAGGAGCATGTGCTTAATCTTAGCTACGGCCCAGGGTTGTCTTTTTGTTTTAACTAGAACATCACCCACTTAATTAAGAAGTGCAGGTCTATCTTTCTGCTTGGAATTATATTCGTACTTTAGGCTCTGCAGATTTATTAAACGTTGTTTTACATTCAGTCACTTGTTTTTTGCTGTAAATAAGGACAGATCTACGCTTCACATATTGGAATCGACGAAGATCTTGGAGGTAAGGATGTGAGGAGAATGGCTGCTCAAAACATGAATTTGGGTTTTGTGGATGGTGGCCTGGGATGCTCTTGTGTATGGGAGTAGTGTCAGGGAAGTTTAGTGCCAGGGATCTAAAGGTCTTCAGTTTACTTCTGTCCTGGTGGTCCGCTACATGAGACAGTCATATGGCGAGCTGTGCATGTTCCAGTTCTGAATATGGGAAGACTTATTTTTCCTTGGTTTTCTTCCCCCCTCTGTTTTGTCCATTTTTTCATAGTCTTTAAAACGGAAGCTCACGTCTCTAACTTGTTTAGCCTCAGTGCAGTGGCTGCTCCCCATGCACGATACCCTGTAGGACCTGAGTGTGGGAGACAGTTCCATGAACCCTGACCTTTCACTGGACTCACTGCTCTGGGCTCCTGCCAGGTGACAGCCATGGGTATCCTGCCAGCTCTTGGTGGGCAAGGAGCATCCTAGAAGTGGGGCAAGCTGCATGACTAAGAGCATCCAGAATATCAGACGATCCTCCTTCTTCTAGCCGAGGTGAAAAGCACTGTAGTGTTTGACTGTATTCTGTTAGGTTCACTAGTGAAGTGCAAAACATGGTTAATAGCATATGTTGGCATTTAAAGTATGGCAGAGATTAAACATCTATTTGAAGCCCTCTGGATAGAAAATTATAGTGCTGTAATTTCAAAACACTTGGGATTATTTACTGGGGTCTGATTATGAGAGGAAACTCTGCTCCACCTTACTTACCTTAGCAGTTTTTTGCCTTTGTATACATGCTACCCCAATTTCTAAAAGAATTACATCTTTATCTCCTAGAACTTGTTCAGCTTCATTTTGCCCTTTTATCTGCTGATCTTCCCACCATTTTTATTTAAGACTGTAAAGTTCCTTTAGTGTAACTGCTCTTGTCACCTTTGCCCTCAGCTAATCAAATAGTTTACCTTGAGGGAAGCATTTATCTCCCACTTTCATTATTATTATTTTCGTAGCTGTAAAGATATATATTTTATGTCTCCAGAAGGGTGTAACAGTGAAACGAGGTATTGATCTGCTGTATTTGGCAATTTCTTTCCACCTTGCCATCGATATCATGTCAGCCTCTGTCTGTACTGTGGTTGACCTCACAAATAGCTCTTTATGTTCCCATTGGATTCAAATGATATACTATGCTCAAAACTAAATCAATGAATGATTATAAAGTTTTTAGTATTATTTCATAACCCTCAGGCAACTGGCACTTCATGCAGTGAATACTTGAAAAGGTACCTGATTAAAATATGTTGTTGATTCTATTCTAAGGTTTAAAAATGTATTGAAATCAAACACCTTGTAATAGTAAGAGATTCCATTCTTCATTGGCATACGTTTTTACTTAAAATCTCCCACATCTCATGGATGTTCTGTCCTCTAAGTGCATAAATTTCATGTGCTGGATCTTGCCAGTGATAAATCATGATTGTACATACCCTATATATGCTTATGGGGGGAAAACAAAGGAGGTAAAGATTAAATAAAGATTTTCATCTCCAAAAAGTGAGCAGTAAGTTTAAGGAACTTTTGGGTTGGAAAACATTGCTATTACTGCCATGTAAACCCATACACTTAAGATATAATTCTAACAGTTTAACTGGTAAAATACATGTTCAAATGCACATTTAATAGGGGTTTTTTTTTATTCTGATGGAAATAGGTAGGATTTTCACAAGCAATTAAAGGTCTTTAGAAGCCCAATCTTACTGACTTTGAATGTGCACTCAAGATCTGGAAAAATCTTCAGATTCTATTCTGTGTTTACTTCTAGTTTAAATTATGTCAGTGCAGCAGGTAATGATGCTCTTGTGCTTAAAGGAAATACTTCATTGTCTGATAGCTAAACCCTGTGATGGCAAACAACTGCAGTTAGTAAAATACTGAGTTGAGCTATGCTGTGTATGTATGTATGTAATCACTGAATAAAACCAGAACAAACTATTTAGTCTAATGATTTTAGGTAGGAGAAGTTTTTGGGGGGCCTTCATTTTAAACAGCGTATATAAACATCAGGAAAATGACCAACTTTCTGAGTTGGAAAGCTTATTTAGAGTCAGAGTCTAAACAGAAATTCTTAATAAGCTGTTTTGAAGAAAATGAGCATTTGTCAAACATATCATTTTTACAAGACATTTATGCAAAAAAAATTGTAGAAAGGTATTCCAATTAATTTTGAATAAAATATTTTATTGTGTATTCTGAGACCATGTAAGTGCCATATTTTAGTAAATAATATAAAACCACCGGAAATTATACCAAAGCTCTGATCAGTTTGGAATTGTTTCTGGAGGCCTGGATGTTATCTAAAATGTAGAAGAACATTTTTTAATGTGCTGCAGCTATTATGAACTTGTAAAAACTCCAATTCTGTCTTCTATCCAGGTAGGAGCCAAAAAGTAACTTTTTACTAAATGTGTTATTTCAGATATTGTATTTGTTGAGTATAATGTGACTGACTTGACAGGAGGTAAGATCAAAAGGCAATTGTATTCCCCACTTTCCAGTCATTCCCATGTCAGTTATTTAGAATAAGATGGGTTGAATCAGTTGTGTGGTTCTTTGCATCTGTGGTAATGGGGAAGGGAAACTCTTTTGGTTTGGATGTTTCACTGTGATGATTAGTTCAGTAGTCAAGTTATCTTTTATGGTTGTTCAGTGCTCTGCTTTTTCGCCTCTGGCACGTAGAATGTAAAATGTGTACCATACTGGTGATTTGTTTCTTTTTAAACTTCACGCAGAAGATGGTAGTTGAGGAAAACTACAGGAAGAACTGTTGGCTTGTGTAGACTTCCCCCATTCTTTAAACCAGAAGCTATTAAGCTGCTGCACTGTCAAGCTTGGGAGGCATCTGGTATGTGCTGGCTGTCATTTCTTGAGGCTCTGTTGCTGCTGTCCAGGAAAACAGTCCGTGATATATTCATATGAACACTATCAATCTTGGTTCAATAGGAAGTGTTTATGGAAAGCATTTATAAATAAGCATAAATGAAATGAAAACAGATTATGAGTACAGCCAATGTTTTTATTTCACAGTCTTGTATTCTATTTTAAAAAAATCTTCAAAAATCTTTTCCTTGCATTAGTAAAAGGTCGTATTCCTGGGCGCCTGTTTTACTTGAATGTGCCATGGGGAATTTTTTTCAAAAGGCTTTCTTCATCTGAGTTTCTTTGCATTCTTGATGTTAATATTTTCAAGTTACATTCCATAAGCTTTTCTCCAGTATTGTTGTAAATAAGAGTTGAAACCTGTAGGAAATTTTCTGACCATGGGAACCGGTACTTTAGAAAACTTGTCGTCATCACTTGACTGTAGCAGGTTGTGCTTGATGAGAGTATATAGCAAAGCTCTTAGTGGTGTTACAGCTTAAAATTTTATAATGAAGTATAGCTATTGGTCAGCCTTCCCTGAACGGTTTTAAAAATGCCTTCTGTTACTGAAGTATTTATTCACAGAAAGTGATTGGGCGTTGGATGTGGTGGAGTCACCGTCCCTGGAGGTGTTTAAGAAAAGGCTGCCTTTGGCACTTAGTGCCATGGTCTAGTTGACAAGATGGTGTTGTCACACTGATGATCTTTCCCCAAATTTACAATTTCTGCTTTAGACAGGACCACCTTGCTTACGTAGAAAAGCTTTGAAATTTGTTATTCAGTCCAAAAAAGTTGAATTATAACTTTATAGTTCTGGCTACCTGAAAGTAATTCAGTGTGGTCAGGACAGTAGATTGGTCATTATCTGTGATTTCTCTGATTTGATAAACGTTGATATTCTGACTTGTACAATAGAATGTATGAATGTAATGCCTACCTAAAGGAGTTTGTGCTCTGTGTGTGTCTGTATACGTGACAGACACATGGGTTTATGCTTTATGATCCAAACATATTCCTCATAAATAATGACAATTCATTTTCTCTTCAGTTTGCAAAGCACAGTTTGTGATTAGGGTCTTTAAAGGCTTGGTGTCATGACAGAAAGTGGTCAAAGCAGTAATGTCACAGGCGGGAGGATGCCAGTGACCCAGTGAAAGAAACAAGCACTTTGCATGTTGATCTGTTTTGTGAGAGGGCAATGTTTGCCCTGTAAGTGCAGGAGAGATGGACTGTTCATGGAAAGGGCACAGAGAGCTAACCCAAATGATCCTTTGTCAGCCTGATTAAATTTAGTGCCAAGTGTTCATTCATATGAAAGATGAGACACATCACTGTTTATCTAATAGAAAAAAGTATTTCTATTTTTCCTGAAGTCTTTTATATGTTAATAGAGGCAAACATGACCGTGATCACATAATTTAAATGTGTAAGTAAAAAATATACATCTTTACTGGCAATGGTTTAAAAGTAAGATGTATATGTTTTATGCAAAATAATGCAATTTCATTGTTAATCATGCTGTTCAAGCCATAACTCCACACAAAACAGTGCTTTTAAACAAATAGAATATACTGTTATTGGGCCATTTATAACAGAAATGCTTAGAATATTTAGGGACTGATGCAAAGTATTTATTTTGCATGCTTTACTGTATGCTTCTATTGTGATATTAATATACAAATGCAGAATTAAAATTCCAGGTATTAGGCCTAAATGTAAGGTGTTAGACTCTGTTCTTTTTATACTGGAAGAAACACCAGTATTTAGACCAAGGGTTACAACAGATGTAATTTTGGAAATAAAAGCAAGCATACAGGAAAATGGAAGAATTTCTTGTTAAATAATTGAACTTCTAAATATTTAAAGAACAAGAGGGGAAAAAGTTTAGATGTCTTTCCCCTCACTCTTCCTACCCTGCCAAATGTGGCTTGCTTAAAAGAACTGCTGGGAGTTCTGTTTAATCTTATGCTTTGCATGCATTTGTGATTTGAAATAAAAAATAGTAAAAAAAAAAGCCAGATTGGAGAGAGACAGTTTGAATGGCATGCTGTCAGTTTGGCTCTTCATGAATTGGCAGTGGTCTCATTTAGGACCTTCAAATATGTGTCTGCCTGGACAGAATGAGAACATTTTGCATGTTCTTGAGAAGACAACCACTCCTTGCTGCCTCACAGTACTCAGTGGTGCATGACAGTTGCCCTTCATCGCTGTCTTCTTCGAACTTAACCTTTGACCGCCCACTTTGTTGCCGCGCAACGGTTGGAGCAGGCCAAGATGTTGGTGAATGACGGGCATTGGCCTGCAACGTGCTTGTCATTATTTGACTGTCAAAAGTAGCCTGCCATTGGGCTCCATCAAGGTTTGAAACCTATGTGCAGCAGTCCATATTACTTAACTTCCAAGACTGTCAACAGGACGATCGAATGTGCATAAAAAATGTGTGTTGAATATGTCTCTGGTCATAATATAGGGAGATGTTTTTTGTGTGTGCTAAATGTATTCATATGAGTTTCACAGGGCCAAGAGGTTGATTCTGCTGCCATGGTAAAAAGTGAACTGTCGTCTCCTGTGGTCTAAGTTTCAAATAGCACAATTTAGATTTGAACAGCTCTGCCAGTTAAACTCTCAGCTTGTCTTGCGTATCCTATCAGCTTTTCAGCCAGCAGTATAAGCAGCGAGATACCAGACCAGTGGTGCCTGAGGTTAGCTGTCAAACTGGAATGTTATTTTGGATCTTGCTGTAATGTAATATCATAGGAGGAGGTCAGGCTGTGTGATTTGTAAAGCAGTTGTGCAAACTGAAAATGACTGAAATGTTTATTTCAGGTACTTTTTTTTCCGTCTAAAAGAGTTGACAAGAAAATGGAATTTATCATAAAAAAACCCAAAGGCAATATAAAATGGTCATTCTTCTCTTGAGTACAGAATACAGCGCATAAAAGAGGATCAAAATCCAGTATGAGGAGCCAGGCTGAAATTCACTAAGTAATAAATGCTTGACATTGAAAATATTTAACAGGCAGATATCTGTGTATTTTCTGATACTGAATCCCAAAGAGATTTGGGATGAACCTTGTACTTAGTTTAACGAATGGGAATTGTGAATATAAACTTGGTGTTTAGGTAAATCACTTATGCAATCTATCATATATCTATAACAAATACTTTGAATTGCTTCCTGTGTAGAAGCGTCATATCCTACTTAGTGGAATATTTGCTGTTCACTTGGGCAACAGTGATCTGTAACTGAAGTTTATTTTATTGAATTTGAAACTTGTCTGTTTTCTCTCAAAATATATCAGTTCCTTTGTAATTGAAATGGTATGTTAAAGTGACATCACAAAATATCATCTTAAGAAAACCAGAGATTCACTAGAGCTTGTTCATAATGACTTCTTTCCAAACCAAAAAAGTAGCATTATCTTGCAAACTGGCTATAAAATTACTTTTTTTTTTCCTTCAAGTTTCAAAACATCTTCATGCTAACTAAGTAAAAACAGTAGAATCATAGTAGTGGTTATTGGTTAGATTGCTTAGAAACAAGTATTATTTTCATAACAGCTTTGCCCTCAGTGTATTTTCTGAACCAGATTTTTTTTTTTCTGCTCGCAGTATCATTTCCAAGAGACCTCAGTTCAGAGGCAATGATCTAAAATACTAGATTGTGTTATGGAGATCTTTTTGGTCTTCTCGCTCTTAATGATAAGTGCCGTTGCTATTTAATAGCCCAACTCTTTTAGTCTTTGCCAATGTGTTGACATGTGGCTACTCTGAAATAGAGTATAAAATGCATGCATTCAGGAGGTTGGTTGTGTACATATATGTACACGTGTGCCATAAATGTGCAAAATTCTTTGGCGAAGGAAGTGGTCTGTTATTAGATATAGAAAGTATTATCTTCTGAGCTCTTCAGCCTGCCCATGAAGCTGCTGTTAGTAAGTTCTGGTTTATGTTTCCCCTTTCTGGAGTAATGTGTGTATATATATATGAAATATGCTTTCATGAAAGACTGAATTTTTGAAGTGTGTAAATATGCAAATGTGCAATCATTGAAGTGCATTTAAGTAGACAAATAAATAATAAGCATTTAAATAATAAGCCATTGTGTTTGGTTGATATGGTCTCTGAATTCAGAACTCCTTTTCAGCCTCCACAGGTTTTAAAAAAACGCTACCAAAATTAACAGAAAAAGTGCCCCAACTATTTTCAAACTAAAGAAATGTTATTTTTCATTTCAGAAAAATGTTGCTCTTTCTTTCACTGTATAAATGAAGGTTTAATTTCTGCTGGAAGTTAATAATACTCTTTGTAGTTGTGTTACTGAGGGAGAAAAGCTTAAAATTTTCAAGCACAAATGTAGTTTTTCACTTGAAGTATGGAATACCTCCTCTAAGCAGAGGTTGCTTTTTTTTCCTATTTTGAAGTAACGTTTACAGTTGTGCAGAAAAAATGAGGCATCATTATCCAGTTTATTGCACGTGTGTTCATGTCTTTATATTTTTCCAAATAGAAGTACTTCTTAAATTCTGTCCAGTCTGTGTCATAACTAAGAGTTTGCAATGTTTTTGCTCTTGCCCTGCAGATCTTTTTATTTTATCACTGTTTTTAAAAGCATATGGAGGAACCAGTTTATTAACCTAAAATGCAATAAAAAGTAAGTTCTCATTAACTATTAGGAGCTGGTGTCTTTTCCCATTGCCTTAAAAGATAAAAGGAGCACTATATAAGTGTTTTCTTTCTTTAAACATTAGAATTTGAAAGTAAAAGCAGAGTGAATAAAGCTTACAGCAGTTAAGTGTCATTATTTTTTTGTGCTCTCAATTAAGAATATCTCAGCTGAAAGCAAAATGTTTGAATCAAGCAAAGAAACTTCTGAAGTGGTTCTCAGGATGGCAGGAGGTGTCCATGTGCTTTTTATTTCAACTTCCAGAAGTGTTCAAAAGCCGCATAAGTGTATTTGAGAGGTTAAACATCCATGATGCTCTGTGGTGTTATTGGAACAAAATAAATCCTATTACCCAAAATAAAAGAGAGGTAGATACCTTAAGGGAAGTGCTTTGTTGTCACCTATACCCTCTGCAATACAAATATCAGCTTGTCACAAAGGTTGAGACCTTTGTGGTGCATTCTTTCAGGGAACAAATCTTTCTTCTGGCTTTAATGTAAGAGCTGTGAAATATCTGTATTAGGTAAAATAGAGGTTAAGGCACCTTAAGGGCACTGAATTCTTATCTCTTTTTACTAGCAGGGGTGTCAACATGTACTAAAATGTGATGACCTACTGTCCTCTTTGATAAAAAGGAAAATGACCTGTCTACTGTGGATGGTGATAGAGTTGCCTGGGGCAGATTACATTGTCACCTTCTTTAGTATTGGTGTGTAGGAAAATAAAAAAGGCCAGGATAGTTCTGTTTACCACAGAAGTATTTGACATTTCTAGCTACTGATAAAATATGCTCAGGGGTAGAAAGAAGAAACTGGTTTACAGTACTAAACAAGGTTATGAAGAAAGGCAGAGATTGTTTATGGTGTGAGCCCTTGGTATCTCAGGATGTATGATTCGTATCAAGAGATTCCTTCTGACCACTTCAGACACTCACAGTTCAAGTTCTGCATTTAACCCTGCTCTCCACTTGTCCAGGGCCTTTTAGTACACAAAATACCTTGAGTCATGTCTGGAAATTGTGATGTACCAGTGGACTGTGCAACTTAGAGAGTTAAATCATGGACTTAGTTGATACAAGTAACAATATTTCTTGAATTCTAGAAATAATTGATGTCATATTCAAGACCTTTTCTCAGTAGCATTCCAGAGCATTTATAATTTGTAGCAATTAATTTAGAAGTCGTTGTTACTCATTGCCTATTGCTGTGTGTGATGAAATATATATAACTTACAGAGTTGATTGAAATTGTAGAGCTGGAACAACTCAAACTGTTAAAGGTACTTTAGGCTTTAATACTTCTGTGCAATTCTGTGAAGGAAGGTGTGCTTCCTGCTAATCAGAAACTGGACTTAAGGACAAAGAAAATATTTCTGTTGCATGCTTCATCAATATTTGAGTAGAATAGGTTTCAACATTTCTTCATGTTTTGCATGATGGCAATGGAATTTAGATGTCTCTTGTGTGAGTTCCTTGCATAATAATCTTGTCTCTTGTTTGCATAAATAAATTTAAAAAGTTTTGTTCTTAGAGGTATGAGACTCCAAGGGATGGGAAATTGACTTCCTGTTGCCAAACAGATACTGGCTTTTGCATTGTTTAAAAGCTGAAATCTGCGCCCAAAATGTGCCCAAAATGCGTGAAATCATAAGTGAACATTCATGAGAGAAACTGAAAAAGTTTCTTTAAAATGCATGGGAGCCTTTTTAAAAAAGTGTAAACCCCATAGCTTTGGTCTAGTTTTGGCTGTTTGCAGGTTAAGCTCATTGAAGTATTTTTGGCCTAAAGCTCTAAGTGTTCATGAAGAAGGTAGAAATCTGTTGGTATTGGGTTTAATGTCAATAGAAGATGAAATTTAGAAAAATCAGTGTTAACTTATTTAAATCACGTCAGTGAAGTGCATCTTGTTACATCCTGAAAATTCTGACCTTATATTTTTCTGAAGGGTAAATAATTAACTTTGTCTTTCCTAATTGTTTAGAAAAATTTTTAAGGCTAGTATCTAGTTATAAAATAAAAGCTTATTGCTTTACAGAACTTTCCTCTTTCAATTTTTAAGTGTTTACAGAATTCAGTATTACATGGGCTCATATTTAACTGCCCATTATTTTACCTGCATTTGTGATTAAAGAGTGTTTAGAAATTTGCATTAACAAGCCCATTTATTTATCATCTTTTTTGTTTGTTTCATAATCAGTGGGGGATTTGTTACTGTTTTGTTGTAAATATTTTTATTCCAAGGAATTTAAGCAAAGGATATGATCCAACTCTTACAGAAAAATTAGAGAATGAAGTCAGTAGTGAAGGTGGA
>WAAE01017090.1:0-11325 GCA_013400495.1 Nicator chloris
ACACGTCTTTCCAAACCAAGACACCTTCTTTCCAAGGATCTTACAAATACTATATGCAACCTGCTGAATTCAGCTCCTGTCATTCAAGATGAGATCCATAATTTGGTCATAACCACTTGATGACAATTATTAGTGTTATCTGCCCATGGGTTGATACACAGAATTTCACTTGAGAACACATCAGCTTTAGCCACATACCCTTAGACTTCAGAGCATTAACCACAGCCAGTGCCTGTGTGTACTTTACAATAACTTATTGAATAACCATTAATGTATAGACAGCTGTCAACTGCATTTTTCCAGCTGTAGGAAGGTATGACACACTGAAGTCTGAGAAATTTTTATAATCTTAAGGGGCATAGACGTGCTTTAATGTGTTCATTATTTTTTATACTTATCTTTGATTTTTTCTAGGCCCAGTGCTTTGAAATTTGCATGGGAGTTAACAGTATTACCTCTTCACTGCTAACCCTGGTCATTTCCATAAATATTTCTGGGAATGGTCAAGCTCCTCTAGCTATTAGGAATTCATGGCTGAAACTATTTGTGATTAGAAGTGCCTTGTTTCCTCAAAAAGCTGTCTCAGAAGGCAGGAAACACCAAACATTTGTGCTTCATGGAAAAAATATGATGTACAGGTGTGAAAATAAAAATGTGTATATGTTCATCAAATTACCACATCTGTTCAGGCAGCGGTGTGTGTATGTATGTCTGTAACGTGGTTGTATTTCATACATATAAAGGATAGTTTAGTTGAAGCACTGCTTCATTTGTCTCAAAAAGAATCCTTCCTCATATTGAAAGAGGGTACGTGCATATGAATCAAGGTTTTAAAATATATATATAAATAGAAAGCATCCTGCTGCTGTTTTATTAGGAAAAGCAGCAGTTAGTCTTAAAGCATCTTATCTGAAATATTTAGACAGGTTGCACTTGCAAACACATTTATAATTTTAGAGTGCCGCCAGCAATAATAGGATTTAAGGTAATTATTGCAGTTTATATAGACCTTAGAGATAAATTTTTAAGGCAGCAGCTATAAACTCCAATTACTATGTCATATGTAGTTGGTTTATTTGATATAAGAATAGAAAAGATAATACACTTCAGGGAAACTGAATGTAATGTAAACCAACTATACCTATTCAAGAAACATCAATTAATCTGGTGACTGATGTGTCAAATAAGTGGCATCTTAAGGAGATCAATGGCTGTAAACCACTACACTTCAAAATATTTGTACTTAAGTGCTACATTTTTTTTTGTGAATTTTAAAATATGATTAACCTACAGGCAATTGTAAAAATGTTGGTGACAGGGATATTATGTTTGAATAGATCTTGTGAAAAATTCCAATATGACAATGCTATTGCTCTCAAAACTATAAACTCTTAACTGCAGAGTAGTGAAAGAAGATTATATTATCATTCACCTTGGGTAGTAAGTTGAATGAAGATTCTATCCTGCTTTGAGTGAAGGGAATAAGAAAATTGCAGCTGACTTCCTTGGGGACAGGATGGGGTCCTGCCAGGCTTAGGATGATAAATCAAAATAATATATCAGCAGCAGATGGTTGCAACAGATGACTGAATAAGCACTCTGTTTAATTTTTATGAAATAACTTTTTGTAAATGTACAACTTGTCAAGAAATTAAATCTAGCTCAGATGAATTCTAAAATGTGCAATATTTTCATCATGGTATGTAGGGGGCAATTTTACTTGCCAAAATAATCTCTATAGCAATAATATTATAAAACCACAACATAATGTATATACTCATTCAAATTCAGAAAAAAATAATGTTGTGTGTAATGTAAGAAAAATGCAATAGAAATAAAGATAGAACAAAGAGAGAGTAAGGAAGAGTTTTAAAATATTAGCCACTTCCCCTCCAGACCTTTTTACTCATACTACAAGGGCATTTAGGTATCTATTCCCTGTGAAACTGGGGGAGTCTGATTTCTAAAAATGGTGAAGCACCAACATATCTCTGTGGATATGTCTCCTGCACCCAGCTGATAGGGTGTTATACATATAACTTAGCACTGAAACAGAATGGGTGTTTTGACTCATCCTGTCAACACACATTATAGATGGCAAGGATCTCACACATCCCTATGGCTACTGCATACACAGCTGGGATTCCCCAGCCACAGAGACGAGTGAAGCACTCTCAGCACACAGGGAGGGGCTGGATCTGTCCTCTAGGCATACAACAACTGCTCATACAGTGAATAAATAATCTATGCACCTACAGCTTCCTACCAGCCATCCAACAGCTCCAGCCAGGTGTTCCCCAGCTGTTCTGGATGGGCTGCAGGTACTCAGCCCCTTGAGGATGTCAAGAGCATCCCCTTCCTTCTGAACAAGCCTAATAGTTTTCTTAATATACATCTGTTGTTTGCCATAATCTTAGAATTGTAGGAGGGTTTGGGTTGGAAGGGACCTTAATTATCACCCCAGTTCCAATCCTTCCCTCCATGGGCAAGGACAACTTCCACTAGACCAGGTTGCTCAAAGCCCCATAAAAACTGGCTTTGGACACTTCCAGGGATAGGCCATCAATGGCTTCTCTGGGCAACCTCCTCCAGTGTCTCACCACCCTCACAGCAAAGAATTTCTTCCTAATGACTTCTTCCGTAATGCCTACTTAGGCTTGCATAGAAGCTGTGTTTATACTCCGTGAATAAAATAACAAGTCATTGCCTGTGCTCACACAGCTGACACTTCACACCTAGCTGGGGAGACCTCACTGAGTGCATCTCAGGGACATTGAAAACAAATATTCACTGTAGGCATCCCACTCCTGCCCACCCTCAGATTTCTGACATATCAATATTCACCGATTTGTTTGGGGGGGCCCACCCAAACAATTGGGATTCAGTTTGCTCAAGCCAAACTCATGCCTTGGAGAGTGCTAAATATTTAACAGCACATATGGTCATGCAATGTGCTTGAGACCAAGGCCAGACTCTATTCAGTTTACTTATAAAGATATAGCAAAGTTGCTATAAATCTGCTCAAATATGTTAGGAAAGGAAGGAGCTTTAGTCACGGACACAAGTTAATCTAGAAAAATCACATTAGCTAGGAAAGATTTTTTTTCAAAGTGTTAAATTCATTTAACACCAGGACTCCAAGAACACGCTATAAATTAGAACAAAAAAGAACAGATTTATAATATCTTCCCTAGATAAAGCTACCAAAAGTTTGTTATTGGAGCAGATTTATACACATAAATGTGGTGTCTGAGAATTGCATGCTCAATGCACTCATGGCTGAAAGAAGACATTAACCAAATTTAGTGCAAGAATGAGCTGTGCCTTCTAATAGACAGTATGATAAATTATCGGGACAATGCATCAGCTGCAGTGGGATGGTTTTTGTTACTGGAACACTTGAAAGCAGTACAAGAGAGCTTTCTAACAACAAGGCCTCAACTGAGGACTATAAGATGAATATAAGTATTACTGCAAAAAATCCTGAGTCATGTAAAAGATCAGAGTTTTAGTGGTGGATACAAAACCATCCCAACGAGGAGAGGCAGGTCTATCTGGGTGCATACTTCAGGATCAGTTCTTTCTCACTAGAATGTCCCAGGGGCACAGATGACACTGATGAATTTGCTGCCCATGGATAGGTGCCTTATTTCAGGTTCTTGATAGACAGCAGTCATTCTTCTATGATTTATGAACACTTTGATTTTAAGAAATGGTCTTCCAGCTGAAGTATGTGATACATGAAATCCTGGAAAATATATTGCAGGTTTTTCAAAATGCACAGGAGGCAGCAGCAGGTCTGAGCATTAAAGACGCCATCGTTTTCCCTGCCTCCAAACATGAAGCAGTTGTCCTGCCTCAGTTTGACAGCAGCTGGATTGAAACAGTCACTGATCTAGGGATTGCTGTTCAACCAGATGTTTGTAATGTCCTTTGGGACCTTCAGAGAGAAAAATGGAGTATAATCAACAACTACTATAAATAGCAATGGACCCAAAGAGTCTCACAGACTCTGCACAACATGTTCAGCATTCACAGAAATCTGTCTCTACATTTGCTATGAGAACAGCAGAAGAAGTCTGAGAGTGGTCCACCTTCCTCACGGCTCTTTTAAGAGTCCAAGTGCCCTGAATCTTTTCAGTCACTTCACAGAAATCTGGATAGGGTCCAGATAGGGTAGAAGAGGAACCTATCAGATTTTCCTACTTAGCATAAACCTGTGAAAGGTATTTGCCAGGAAGGGATAAACCATCTGAGCAATTTTCCATATCAATTTCAAGTAAACAGAGCTAGCATAGTTACAGAGAAACTATGCAATTACAACGTGCAGAATTCCAAGAAAGAATGCAAAGTTAAAAAGATAAGTTTAAAGGAAATACTCCTGTGACATACATGAAGACCAATTTTGTTTAAAAGGGCCAGGCACTTTGGATAGACTAGGAAAAGCTTAAACTCCATCCTTATTACCAGCTAGTCACAGTACAAAGTCTTTACTGTTGACTGGTACTCCCTTCAGAGCTGTTATGACTTCAATATTCCCTTGATAAATTAATTTCTCCAAGATGTTCCCAGGGTTTTTGTGCATTCTGCTTGTGGCTGTACTGATAACAAAGTCACATTCCTCAGCTCTAAAAATCCGAGAAATACATTGTGTTTTGTGAGATTTGCCCGGCGTGCATTGGAGAGCCAAGAAAGAGGACATGACGTGACCTTTAGCATATAGCCTTCTGATTCTGAGGACATCTTTTCATTTTTATGTTGGAGAAGCCCACAGCTCCTTTCAGGAAGTGTGTCTGCACAGCCCACAGCACAGGCATGACCACTTACTTTGACCACACATGGGAAAGAGGATCTGAAGGACAGCATACTGTGAACCAGTGATACTGGGTGTTTAAATGGATTCTAGCTGCATGAAATTCACCTCAGTAAAATACATATACCTTATTGTAACAGGACAGTCTACAAACACAGCCTGCTTAGGCGCCTAAGACATCACTGCTGCCTGTTTCCTCTAAAATTCTTCTATGCAAACTCCTGCTCCTCTGCTGATCAGAGATTTTGTCGCGTTGTGTTGATCTATGACTGCCCCATAGATCACATATATGTGATCCAAATACCACATCAACATTCCTGTTGATATTAAGCCCCCAAAAGATGTTCTCATGATAGTTACTGTGCCACAGATAACAAAGTGAGTCAGAAACTTGAAATATATCCAGAAATGAATGGGGGGAGGCAAGAGAATGTCCAAATAAAAAATTAGGATAAGGGTTACTTTTCTCCCATAGGCTCATTAAACTGGATATTTTGACTGCAGTTGTATGGTAGCAACTTGACAACAGGGAGAGGGACAGTTTCAGTACATTAATCCTCAGTATTTGCCTTAGCTTGCTAGATTCCTGGAGAAAGTAAAACCAGGTCCCAGTTTTATAATGTATTTCACCCCCTAATTTAACCTCTCCGAAAATATTTTCCATTTCAGTGTTGTGATCAATGAATGGGGGTCTCTTGGGGATTTTTTTCTAGGTTTGTTCCAAAGGATAGCAAACATTGCTGAATGTGAAGTTGTCTCCTGGAGAACCCTCTGCAAGCCTTCTCTGAATCTGAGTCTTTCAACCCCAATACAATGGTTTTGTTTCTAAAAAAAACCCACAGTGCAGGACTGAGCAGGCAAACAAATAGCTTTTACCCTCTCACAGCTTAAATGCATATCTAGCAGTTGGCAGTGACTCTAAAAGGTGGCAATCAAATCTAAATATCCCCCTCTATTATTCTTAACAAAGCTGTGTTTCATTCTAATGGGATCTAGAGTAATGAAACAAATTTATGCAAAATTTACTTGTATTGCAGGAACAAAAAGGGCAATGGTAAATATAGTTGCAGAGCACTGTGGAATTTGGTCCTTGGTTCCTATTACTGACCTTTCACATGTAATGGAAATTGTCATTATATTCCTGTCACCAAATAGAGTTTTTATCTGAACAAAAAATTATAGCAGTTTTGTATTTGTTTAATGGCTAATGTTAAGTGTTCAGGCTCTTTTCTCTTTCATTAATTGGCCTATAGATTCTTGCATTTCCTCTCTTTTCTCTTTGAAAGAAATTGGTTATTCACTTTGACCTTAAATCCTCTAGCATTTCAACAGTACCCTTCTTCTTCTTTGCCAAGTGGTCATCTCCAATCACAGCCCTGACTGCAGATTTTCAAAGGTCACAATAAGAAGTAGCATTCTTGGGTAGAAAGACTGACTGGCCAGCTCACCAAAACAGGGGAACAATACCTTCCCAAACAATATCCAAATGTCATGAGGCAGCCTATTAAATTAAGCATATTTAAAATTTGATGGTGCAGTCTTATATTTCAATGGAATTATGCCTAAAATATACTAAGTGACAGGCAACTCGGTCTCAGTGGAACACTTCTGTTTATGTACTTGAACGGTGTCAAACACAATCCTGGATCCCCCATTAGATCCTGTCTGCATACCATGGTAAAAGAACCATAACTTCTATGATGATGTTCTAATCTCACAGTAATGGTAAAAAAGCATAGTTCTTGCCCAGAAGTACTTGGAATCTCGTCCATTACTTCTTCAAAGTTTGCTTTTATTTTAGATAAAGACAGTAATGCTGAGTGTTTTCAGAAGCCTGATTTCTCCACTCCTGTTATTCTAGTCATATATACCTGATGACTTCCAAGACTACCATCAAATGTTTATGACATTCCATTTTCAGGAATACGGTGATGAATTATAAACATTATCTAATTTGACTTCACAGGCAGGAATGTCTCAGGTGCTAGAATTAGTGTCAAATCTAGACAGCTCCAAATTTCATGGGCACTTCCAAACAGAGGAGAAAACCAATTTAGTTGGTTAGCATCTTGTATGCTCAAGTTTCCCAGAAGCAAAAATAATTTTGAACTGGTCATTGAATGATCAGAATGATCATTTCCTGATCTTGGCATAAGGAAAATATTTCAAGGTAAAATACTTGGGCCTCTGTTGACAGCTAACAGCCACAAGTCAGCCATGCTGGGATTCAGCTCATTTAGCTTTGAGTGCCCGCAATGGACACATTGGCACATATGACAACACTATAAGCTTTTTGCACACTTCATAGTGAGGAAGCTACACTTCAAGGACATGGACTGTTTCCTACTCTCTTTCAGACATCTACTCAAAGAGGATAAATTAAGCTTGCTTTTTCCCTGACCCTGATCACTGGCACTCTGGCAAGCAACACTGGCAACTGGGTAACATGTATTGGCAGCCCTAGGAGAAGAGAGTGGGATATCTCCTCTAAAAGAGTCAACACCAGTGAGATCTTGGGCCCAGCTGTAGCTAAAATGATTTTTGGAAAACAGCAGAGATGTGGCAGCTAAGGCAGTAAAACACGGAACTCAGGAAGTTAAGAGTAATTTCTTCTAATTAATAGGCAAAACATGAAAAATACAACTTTTATTTTCAAATTATCTTCAAAGGACAGAACTCCAATGCATTTCTACCAACTGTTAAAAACTACTGACAAATCTGCAAAAAAGAATCTGAATATTATTCAGTGTAAATATCTTCATATACAGGGAGATAGGTGAAGTTTCTAATGCTTGTTCTAAAAATTATTTTATTATATTTTCATCTGTTATTTAGAAGTGCTTAAGGCCTTCAGAGAAAAGAAAACCTTGTAGCTGTCCTTGCGCATTTAATAAAGTCACGCGTTGCCTTATTGTCATATTTCATGCCTTCTCTCCCTATCAGTTTCCTACCAGTCACTACTCCCTCTTCTTCCCATAGATGTAAAAAGGAATTTCAGGTACTGCAACAGTAATTAAGTCACATGGATGACAGCAGGTTGCTCACACCCACAATCTACCCCTATTCACTTTACTGGTGCAGCTGCCACACCACTGCCTCAGTTCCTGGAGGAGAAACAAGCAATACAAGAGAACAGCTCATCATATGCCTATTAGTTTGCTCAGCCATCCTCCCGTAGGTACCTGTGTTTTTCTTAGAGCAGCGTTTTCTGACTAAGATGTCCAACTTATAGCTGCTGAAGTGGAAGCAGATGAAAAGCAGTCTCACTTTCCAACTGTCCAACCTGAACACCACTGTCGGTACTAGGCAAGCAAACACAGTGGGAGTTATACCATAAATATTTAATTGCCAATAGTCCTAAATTAGGGACCCAAGATATAAAAGTCATTCTTGAAAATAATTTTCAGTGAGCTTCAATTTTGGAATTTTCATTAATCCAGATTGCAAGGAAAATTTTAGATAAGCACACTGTCATTATTTGCTGGCAGACACGTAGTGCCAGTAAGTGCATAGTAGATAATGTCAAGTAACAGAATGGCAATCAATACACAGATGCAAAAAACAGAGAATGTGATGGGGATTTTTTTACAACGGGTTGAAAGCAGGAACAATACGAAAAATCTAAGAACAAACTGCTGTCACTGACTATGACATGTAGAGTAGCCTGGGAAAATGCGGTTCTAATGCTTGATAGAAGTGCCACTTACTAACATTATGTTGAAAGATGGTATTTTCCATGGTATTTTCCAAAATCCTCCAAGGGCTATTCAATACATAGATGGATTCATCAACTTCCATTAAATAAATTGCCTAATTTTGACAAGAAGTGTTTGCTGACCCTTAAAGTCTACGTATTTCATTAGCTTGCCTTTCAGGCAAGCAGCTCAGGGGGCAGCAGAAGTCGTGTAGTTGCAGATAATGGAAAGAGACTGGAGTAACTAGGCAGAGACAGGGCTAAACAACTTTTAAATGAGGGTGGGCAGCAGGGGTTGTAATAGAGGTCATCTCAGAGAGAATGCATAGCAGAGTGAGATCTAGCAATGAGCAGCTCTTGCAAGTCTAGATAAAGAGCTGGAAAGATGTTTCTGCTTCGCTGGTTGACTGGAAAATAACTCAGGGAGTGTTGCTGTTGCGTACACACCATCAATACGTATTCTCTCATTTTCCTCTCTCTTCCTGCTTCTCTACCCTGCGTGAAGCTATGTGGAAAATAACTCAGTGTTGGTGTTGCCTATAAAAATGTGTAAGAATTGGTGCAATGATTAGCTGTCTTACTGACACTGCTGTTTCTTGAAGAGATGAGGGAGCTTCAGGAAAATTACTGCTGAAGTTTGGGTTTGTGAACAGCAGCACAATTTAGTGGAGTTCTTAGAACACCAAATTGGGACACTTGCAGTGCAATTGTCATTAAGGCTCATGAAATTTTTAGCTGTAGTTTGACTTGAAAGAACTGGAGGCAGACACTGTGTCGATCCTCTTTTTTTCATCCAAAATTAGATGTCATTTGGATTTTGCACCAAATCTTAGAGGGTTCTCTGGTGCAACTCTTGCTGCATTCTAGTTTTTAAATGTTCACAGAGTTTGGCAGTACTTCTTAAAACTTTAGTACTTGATATAAGAGTAAGAAATTGATATGGAAAATATTTTAATTGTTTATTCTAAGTTTAATCTTAGATTTTTAACCTTGCACTGCAGACCCCAGGAATGACTGCTATGGCTTCCTTTTTTTAGATAACAGAATGTGTAATAACTGATGTTTGGTCCAGAAGATGCATTTATTCATCCTTGTCTTGGAACATTTAGACATTATTCCCATATTTAGTCCTTGATTAGGACCTCAAAAGAAAAGATAGCATCTGAAGGCTTCAAAACACAGGCAACTGTGACAGCATGGCAGCTGCCATGCTTCCTGTTGGAATGCTTGATGATATGCAAATCCAGCCCCACACTGTATGTATTACATAGTAATGGAGGATTGTAAATGCTAGAAGAAAAATGTCACTGTGTCACTTTCAGGGTAATTGCTAGGGAGCAAGGCTGATTTCCTTGAAATGTGGAATCAGAGAATCTGAATGTTTGCTTTTCATTTTCTGTGTGTCCCTTTTTTTCCTACAAAAGAATAATGATGACAACAAAAATCCCTCTTCTGCCTGCATAATTGGAAAGGATAAGAAGACTTTGCTGATTTAAATAGCCCTACATGTCTCATTTCTCAGAGAACTACCCTCTGGGGGTAAAAGAAAGCTGTTTCCAGAAAAGTAACAAACTATGTAAAAGTAACTAAGTATTTCTCCTTTCTGTTTCAAAGCCAGCATTTTTATAAAACTATGGAATGGAACCTGTGCAAGGATGAAATAATCCCATAAAATTATTTCCAAAAGTGGTGTAATTTTTGATACAGCATTCATAGGTTCAGCATAAAGAGGATGGAACAAAAATGTTCAGAGACTGAATAAAAATGTTGGGGATAAACTGAAAATCATTGATGTAATCTTCCGGTTTGATAAGGCCAAAGAGTATATAAATAATTGAATATTGTATTCACCTTCTGGCTACATTAGTTTTAAACTTGCATCTGTTACCTTGAAAGGCTAAGACTTATTTTTTTACCAGTGAAAAGAAAGCTGAAAAACTGTCACATAACATGAGTACGCCAGCAGCTGCTACTTGTGTGAAAACACAATCAATTTTGAAACCAAAATAAACCCAAAAAGCTTCACAGATCACGTTATAGCTGGCTTTCAGACAAAAACTCAGGACTGAAGGTGTTGTCATCTTCTTGGACAGGGCTTATGAGGCCTGACACAAATATAGTCCATATACTCAGGTTGCTGCCAGCTTTGAAAAATCATACCATTTTTGGTGTTCTTTCAGCTCTTATCTGCAAATCCTCTACAAGGTCCAAAACTTACTAAATTTTCTGAATTACCAGTTCTTCTGTCACATCAAGAAACTTTGGTTACTTTTCCCGTGCTAATGAGTACTGGGGGTGCTGAATCAAGGCTCCTCAGGGGGCAGGCACAGCTCTGCTTTCACCTCTCCTGATGTGGAGACTGTAAGGGCAGGGAAGAGTCAGTCACCACTTTCCACAGGAGATGAAGAGGGAGCAAAATTAACCAAGTGTTCTTGGACAACTGTACTGTGGATTTTCTCCTCTTATCTGAAGATTGTCACATTAGTCTGCTGAGCACTGCAGAGAAACAGAGAAGACAAATGTCCTGGTTTAGGGCACATTTGGGAGGAAACCTCTGAATGGGGTTCCTCTGGGAAGCAAACCCAAACAGCCCCTCCCCCTCAGCTGGTCTGGGAACAAACTTCCTCTGAGAAAAAGTGGAAAAAACTGTTTATTTAACAGACAAAAGCCCCCAAGCACCAACAGTTGAATAATATGAAACAATAAAACCTCCCTCTGCTCCGAAGAGGGATGGCCAAAATGAGGGTGTCCTTGCCGGGGGTGTGCTCGGCTCTCTCTCAGTCTCTCTCGGGGTCCAGGCCCCGCTGGGCCGCAGGTG
>WAAE01017091.1:0-21079 GCA_013400495.1 Nicator chloris
ATTATTTTAATTATTTTTATTATGTTCTCAAGCTGGTAACTTATGTTGAAATTCACCTTGCTAAGAGGTAAAATCCCTAATAACATTATCATCAGTTTGTAAAATTATCAAGACCAAAACAAACCCAAGAAATCATAATTGGGGAAAAAAGCCCTCAACCCTCACAGACTTTAAAAGAATCCTCCTGCCCACACTCCTGCAAGGACTTTGCCAGCTTCCCCCTCCCGTTTCCACCAAGATTTGAGAAGAGGCACATTTAGGAGCTCATGTTTCAATAAGGGTATGCTGGCACTGATTACCTGCTTGCTGTTACATTTCTATGTGCCTTGGAGGTGCTTGACATGGTAAAGAAGAACTGCTAGCACCACTTTGTGGCCAAATAATTTTTAACGTATCTCGGCAATTTTGTGGGGCATGACAGACTCTGAACTACTTTTTCCTCTTTCTGCTTGTTGATTTTATCCGTTCATTGTTAAATACACTGCTACAGTCATTAGACACATCATATGGTAATTGCCATAGCAGCTCACAACCCCTTGTGGTTTTATTAGTGCTCACTACTTTTTTTTGTAGTTTGAGGGAATAACATGATTATATTGACAGTAATACTGCATTGTAGTTCCTGAAGGTGAAAGCCTTTCGAATATTTACAAGCAGTAAATTATCCATGTGCTGATGTACGCATGAATCAATGACAGGCAGATTTGTGGCTCAGAAGTTCAGTTGTGGACATTTTTGCATATGAGAGAACAAGCTAATTTATCACACATTCTGAAAAAAATACATACTTTTATGTTCAATTGACTTATGTTTTAAATGCTGCTTTATCTAATATATGGATCATGATCTGAAGTCGAATATATGTGCTTCAAGGTTTTCTAAGCTTAAGCCTAGAACATTCCAGTGAAAAAACTTTTATACAGCCTCTCAGGTTTTAATTCAAAGTCCAAAAGTTTTATTGTATAGACAAGAAAAGTCAATTTATCCCACAATATTTGTTTAATAACAATAAAAAAGTTAATTTTTTATGTATTTCCACATTTTTTTCCCCAGACTTGTGCCGAATATTTTAGAAGGCAGAAAATCTTCAAGACTTTTAATTAAAGCTACAGTGTTTTAAATTCATCAGTTCTTACACTCTTGAAAAATACCTGTTTAATCAAGGAACCTAGAAAGGATTCATTTTCCTTGCCAAATGGAATAGTGACAGCAAGTTTTTAGAAGACCTACTAGTGTGAGGAATAGTGACAAGAGCCAAGGAGGCACGTTCCTCCCATCTTTGACATGTCAGAGCAATTCACAAGCATCTCCTGATAAACTGAAAAGTCAGTGTAATAGTAGGCTGTGTGTTCCTTTCAAGGAAAATGAGTAAAAAATATGTAAGTGCTGACTGGCAGAGTGTTATGAATTTAGCATGTTGACGTCTGAAGAACAGAAGAAGCTAACTAAGATTTTCCGCTGAGTTTTTATGTCCTGTTGATGGAAAGCCTAGGTTTTTTATGTGTAGAAACATTTCCTTATAAATAGAAAGATGAAAATGAAGTTGTTGCTAGCTGTTTTATAGAGAATTTAACCAAGTTTGAGAAATGTTTAAACAGGATAGCAAATGACTCTAACCAAATTTAATACCCTCAGAGAATGTGTAAAGTTGTAATGTATGTCGAATGTTTTAAAATATAAATTACTATAACAAATCGGGTTTTTGAGCTTGTGTGAGAATTTAGAGAAGAGCCTTTCTTCAATATAAACAAGGCAGAGTTTAATATCTGCTTTTAGATCACCTGAAAGCTGCTGTTGGTCATCTTGTACCAAACAAATTTATGAATTTTGTTACAATGAAATACTCTTACAGGGAATAATTTCACTCTAAGTTGAATAATTTTCTTATAATTAGTCTTGCCTGCTGTAATTATAATTTATACATATAATACACTGGAACAATTCAGAACTTTTGTCTTTCTGTATTTGCTTCTAAGCTAATTATGGACAGTTTTCTCTCCACTTGTTAATACATGTGCATTTTTCATTCTTGCATAAAATATTATTTTTAAATATGATACAAATAAAAAAGCAAAATGAGGATGCACATATTCAACTGCACTTGCTTTGCCGTTTTTGTAGTGAATTATTATTAAACCAAGTTAAAATCTCCCAACTTCAGGATTGTTTTCTAATTATCATAAATATCTATATGGTTAAATGTAAGTAAAACTACTATTAAATCTGACCATGCAATTCATACCAGACATTCTAGCTGCAAGTATTGGAAGATGACAATATTCTGGTGCTGATATAATTGGAAATCAAGTCACTTATGCTGTCTGTATGGGGACACCTCCTTATTATTTTTTCCCCCCAAGATGAATTTGTCAGGTAAAAAGTAACAAACACAGCACAGCAGACTGTGATTTATTATCCCTAAAATCCCCACTCTTGCTTAATATTGCTAGAATAGACAGACAAAGGATTTTATGAAAGGGGAATTGTGCATTAAATAACAGAGTGCAGGGTTTCACTCAATTAAAAGTAAAGGCTGAAGATTATTGCATCCAGATGTTGGTAATGGTCATTATTTTAATTTGAAAAAGACGTTTTAAAAATTAGAAAGATTTTGCTATAGCTGTTTATCAGTAACACACAAAATGAAAATAAATTGTTTTTATTGTGCTCAGGATTCATCTCTTTTGATTTCAGTAGGAAGCTGAGAGTACCCAATTCAATCCTCAAGATATTTGGGGGATTTTTGGAGTGTTTTCTTGAGAAAGTGACCGACTTCATTGCAGGATATTCTAAACCAGAAGTATTTTAAGAAGCATAGAAAGAAATACAGTGGGCAGGATTTGGCCTTCAGACGCTTGCTTGGGAAGAGATGAACTGGAAAAATCTCTGAGAAGGCTTTTCCTCCAGGTTCCTTCATGGAAGGAAAGAAGAGTTAAAATGAGTGAGACAAATTTACATCTTTGTAAAGGCATACGGTGCAGGTATACTGAGGCACAACCAGAACACAAAAATAAAACACAGATAGGTTTGTTGAAATATGTGAAATTAGTTTTCTTACTAAAGCCCTTAAAATCTGTTTGAAACATTTTAAGGCCATTGAAATTTTGTGGTAATTTTTTTAAATTGGTAATACTGTGAGAAAAGTTAAAAGCAAAAGTAGATTTTATATTAAAAAAGCTAAATAAAGCATTAATGTAGATCTATAGATTTTTACTGTTGCTTAGGCTTTCCATGGCAGAAAGGTGAGAGTGTTCACTACAGTCAAGAAATGGCATCCCAAAAGTTGATATATATTTGGGTCACTACAGAGGAAACACCAGTCTGTTCAGTGTGAATAGTTGAAAAAAGAAAGAGGAGTTAAATAGGCAATCAGTTCTAATTAACTAACTGTGCTTCCAAGTGGTGCAATATAGACCAATGTAGACCCAAAACCTATATGCAAACTTGTATTGATTCAACAGAATCCATTTTAAAATATCTTAGTTTTAAAGTACCTGGCTCAATTGTCAGAAATATTTCTGATTCTATGGCTTGAAATTCTTAAGTGTGATCTCCCTTTTTTTCCTTCTGTCACTGCCAGTAGAAAGGTTCATGATCAGATAAGGCAGAGATACTTTTTGAGTAGACTTATGATTTTGTGTAGGAAATCAGGGAAACTGGGCAATGGAGAATGCCAAGGATGATGGCACAACCTGCTGTAAGGGAGGGTAATTTGATTGAAGTGGTTGCCAGACATCTCTTAGCAGAAATTCTCTCACTGCAAGCAGCACTTACCTAGGCAATATTTTAATTTGTTCTTGATTAAATAGGTGGACTGAAGGACTGTTTGCCATGACAGTGTGGTCTTACCACGAGGTTTCTTGTCTTTGTTATCCTGACCATTTTTCCCTGCAGACACCTTAGTAACTGCTGCTCCTGCCTGTGAAACTGTGTCAAAGAAAGTAGAATGTCACTGCTGAAACCCTTGTCATTAAAAGCAAGATTTGCTGGGAAGCCCCTCCTAGTAGAAATACTATTTTCAATCATGATAGCTTTCATGCCTATAACAATACATATTTTCCAATGCTTATATTATTACCATGCAGTATATTACTTTTCTATGTGTAATTGACTAAAGTGGAATTTTTCCCACTAGGAATGGAGTTACAGTGTGGAACAATTGGAAGGTGACGCATTTAGGATCTTGCTTTCAGAGGACTATACAGAAAAAGAACATCTAAAACTTTCAAATCAGAAAATCTGTCTGTTGCAAGAGGAAGTGTGCTTCCATATGGAAGAAAGGAAAGCTCTGCTGCAAGAGGCCAATGACTTTTTTCATGCTGCTGGCAAGGTTGGTAAGAAGCCAAGTCTGTAATAATAACCTGACGACAAAACTATTAGTGTGCTCTTGAAGGCTGGTCGATGTGGGATTATGCAAACAGTTGGCTAAACAATTTGAAGTGGAAAATTACAAATCCAGTTACCCTTTCTATATGACTTTTTGCCTCAAACTTCTATTCAAAATGGAAAATCCGTTCAAAAACATGTTCTCTTTTTTTTCCTTTAAGTATATTCAGTGCTTGATTTTGAAATAAGGAATTTGGGAAATATTTATTTGCCAAGAATTGGGTTTTAAGATTTTTTTCTGCGGACACCAGGAACAATGTCTATACTTGCCGTGGTCTCCACAGGGGCAAATTATAATCAGTATTATTAATAATGCAACCTTTTTTCTAAAATCTTTCAGTTAGAAGACTATTTAGAAAAGTTTATTTTTTATGGTGTCCAAAGATCAAACAGTCATCTTGTATTTTTTTTAGGTTTTTTTTTTTTCAGATAATTTATAGAAGTTTTAAAAACAGATAATTTCCAAGGATAGTTCCCACAACAGAAATATTGATAACTTACGTTTTTCTTTTTTCTTCAGGTACTTGATGGTCTTGAAAGTATTGAGAATTACCAAAAAATCTCTGTTTCAGAAGGCTTACATTTACCTATATTGACACTGAAGTACAAGGAATTGCAGGAAGAAATTAAAGGTTGTACAGCAACTACCATGCAAAAGGGACAAACTTTAGTTAATAAAGCAGATTCTCACAGGTATTAACATAAGTTTCTGATGAAATTAAAGTAATGAAAAAACTCATTTTGGACATGTCAGTTTTACAAAAATTCTTACGATGAATATAAATTTAAGTAGTAAATAATTTGGTGTGTGGGGTTAATATCAAAACTTCAGTTCTTAATTGTATGAGGTAAGTTCTTTACAATCTAAAAGGGACTGCCTGAAGTATTCAGGTTCTGAATTGCTTCCCTGATATTATGGTTTAAGTTATAAGGTAAGCCACTGTTTTGTAAATTGGTGGGGTTTTTCTCCCATTAAAACAACACCCTTAGAAAAAGGTTGACTATCTATGACATTCTTTTTTCAGCTACTGTAAAAACACTGAAATATTTCAGTGTCCAAGGAAAACATTCTTTTTAAAGTAGAACTGGTATGGCATATATTTTTTCTTTTGAGTACGTCCATTTGTCATTTTAGTTTTTAGATAGCATAACTAGAGTGAAAAGTGGAATGAGCTATTACTCAGTGAATCAGGCTATGTGTCTGGTGAAAATTAATGTATACGTCTTGTGAATCTACCTTAGGCACTGGAGACAAATGATTTGTTTGGAAATTTCATTCCTCAATTTTACTAATAATCAATTTTATTTGGATTAATTTTAATATTTCTCTGGGTTATTTTTAAGGGTAACAGTTTGAAATTCTTCAGTTACTCATCATACAAATCAACAGAATGAGTGTGGGATTTTTTAAAATCATAATCGTTCTCTATGTTGAGCAAAAAAATGAGAAATAATACTTTTCCATTTTAGCTCTTGGGTGGCAGGAATTCAGAAAATGATGGAATATGTTCAAAAAAAAGTAGATCAATTAAACAGCCAGTGTCCAGATTATGAAGAACTTACTTTGAAGAAACAACAATGGACTGCCTCACTTGAAGATCATCTGAATAAGGTACATCTTAGATTTGTAGAATGGTTTGGGTTGAAAGGGACCTTAAAGAACATCTCATTCCAACCCCTCTGCCTTGGGAAAGGACACCTTCCACTAGATCATGAGTCTCAAAGCCCCGTCCAGCCTGGCTTTGGATGCTTCTAGGGACAAGGCAGCCACAGCTTCTCCAGGCAACCTGTGCCAGTGTCTTACCACCCTCGTAGTAAAGAATTTCTTCCCTGTATCTCATATGGATTTACCTTGTTTCAGTTTGAAGCCATTATCCCTTGTTCTGTCTCTCGTTGCTCTCGAACTTTCTTTCTTCTCTTCAGTACCCTTTAGGTACTGAAAGGATCTCCTATAAAGTCTTCCCAAAGTCTTCTGCTCTCCAGGCTGAACAACCCCAGCTCTCTCAGCCTGTCACCATAGGAGAGGTGCTCCAGCATTCTGATCATCTTTGTGATGATTATTATCATCATTGTAGCACGTCTTCTTAATGCATTCATGAACAGTCCATTGTATTTCCACAATTTAGCTACAGTGTATGTTGAAGTTGAATCAAATAACAGCAAGTTTTTTAGAGAGAGCACAGTTGTAGTTAGAATGCTGAATGCCCCTATCAACATAAAGGGATCGAAAGCTGTTCTGAAAAATTGAGCCGTTTCCATGAGAACATTTAACAGTGATGTTCAATTAAGCATGGGTTTGCTTGGATAATGAACTATTATGATTTGTCCTTTTGGACAAGAACTGAGCAATCAGTCCTGTGACCTAGAAGCAGGTTTCTTATACTGCTTCTGTCTTCTGTTTCATGTGGCTAAAGATAAAAATAAATGTGCGGCAAAATTGAGGGTTAATAAGCACAGTGACTGAACCTCAGCTAATTTTCAATAAAATTAAAGGAGACTAGATTCTATTCACTATAAAAATTCCTGTTGTTAATTAAGGTATTGATGCATCAAGGACATGACAGCCTTCTTTAAATGGGTGAATGTCATATAGTACTACAGACCCTTTAAAGGACTTGTCAGAGATGGAATAGACAAATAGTTCCTAAATAAGTTTCCATGTGTGAATTCAAATTGAAAGAGTATAGTCTTTTAGCAAGGTTCATATGAAGGAAACCAGGAGTGTAGACCAGAAAAGTAAATCAAATTTAATGACTGAATAATTAAGTCTGCAATCTGATATTTTGTATATGCATGTTTATAATGAACCATTCTCAATCAAATGTGAATTCAATTTGCTAGGAATTGGCTCTTTTCCATACCATTTATGTGTATAGAAATGATATCCCTATCATGTTGTGAATCTTAAACTAAAAGTTAAATTATGAAGGCAATTTTTACTTATAATATAAACCTCAATTTGAACATAAGGTTTTAATCTGCCTTTTGTTCCAATCACTTTGTTGCCAGCCTTGCATTAGAGAACATTGTGCCATAACACGATAGTTCATTGCAGTGAAGAGTGCTCATTGCTATATTGCTACCAAGCAATACACTTTTCATCCCAAGTCTCTAAAGCAAAGTGTCCCAAAGAATCTGGGGCCAAATTTAATTGCCTCTCAGCCTCATATAATAAAGTTTAAACCTCAATTAGCAGCCGGTTCTTAAGAAAAATGTTAGATGTAAATTCACATGTCTAATAATAACAACAATGTGTGTTGTGTCTGGCATCATCTGCCTGTGCTCTTCATAATCTGTTTTGTTATCACAGTGCATACATAATATCTTAGTGACAGTGGAAGGGAATTCTGTACATGTATCTGCACAAAAATAGGTCTCTTGCCTTGTCAGAGAAGCTTTAAATGTACTTTCTGCAAAAAGCCTGGAGCAGAATCAAAATATTTCTGCCAGAGTTATAATAGCAAGATTATAATGCAGTTGTGCCATATTGAAATCACAAGCCTCAGATATTTAGGGTAAAGGAAAGCATGGTCAATAAAATGAGAGCAAATGAAAGGGGTTTTGATCACACCTGTTGAAGAAATAGTAGAGTTTTCTTCCTTTATTATATTTTAATTCCTGTCTTTCTCTGACTATACATGATATTAGAGCACAAATTTTACCTTTTTAAATTTCTCCTTTCCATCCCACCTTTTGGGGTTGAGGTGGGGGGAGGGGTGTGTGAGCAGCTGTGTGATATTAGTTGCCAGTTGGGTTTAAACCATGACCTTATGCCCAGAAACACAATCTACGCACCAACAGACAAGTGTTACCTCATTTTTTTTTCTATAAGAAGTGATATTTTATACTGCTTTCATGATGTCTACTTATATAAATTAACCATGTGAATAATATTTTCAAATGAAGGTGTCGCAATCAATTCAAAAACTTGCCCCGATGCTCGCAGTTGGTATGGAGATTGGCTCGTATCTGTGTGAGTCAGAAAGAGTTTTGAACAAACACCTTGAACTGGCTAAACAAACAAAGGTAAAAGAACCTTTCAATAATGTTACGTGCTTTTAGAAAAAAATGCTTCCTGTATGTAATTCTAAATATGGTGAGAGGCTGAGAGTTTCTTGTAAAGAAAGTAGGTCTCTGGTTTGTTTTAAAACTGTAGTTAATGAACAAAACCACAGACAATATTATAGTCCTTAAATCCTTAAATAGTTTTTGTCCACTGTCTCTATCTGACTGTGTTATTTGTTACTGCCTCAGGATCCTTGTACCAACTCTTGATAGGAAGACTCTTCAAATGTGGATTGCTACTCCTATGTGAGGCATGAGGTTTAATAATTATCTAGACAGCCAGAGTCAGAGAAAAACCTTCTTGTGGTTTATTACGCCAAATATAAGGGACAAACAGGCAAAAAAGAAAAAAGCCGTTCCCATTTAGAGAAACTGTGAAGGGGGCTGTAAAGAGATCCATTGGTCATGTTGGGAGTGCAGCCATTTAACAAGAGCCCTGCAGCATTCAGCTCTGTAACATGTGAGGCTATTTTTAGGTCACATCCAGGACATTTCCCACCCCCAGAGCAGCCCTGCAGTATCTGAAAGTGGGTTAAAACCAATTGAATCCTTTCCATCGCCTTGGCATAGGTGCATATTTCAGCCTAAGCTGAACAACACAGCAGTGTGTATTTTAGCAGTATCCTATGTAATTTCAGTACCTAAAATTACATTACCCCTGCAAATTCTTTTTTGTTTCAGGCAACAGTTTCTGGGGTCCAAGGGATGGATCTGTACAGTACCTGCGGAAATAAAATTCACTTTAAAACAATTCTGGAGAGCACATAGTAACAATATTAAAATCTCAGCAGATAAACAAGAACATCTTTTTGTTCCTCAAGAGTTTTTAATAATAGTTTTAAGTGTCTTTTCTGCCAACTTTTTGCATGACAGGGTGTTACTTTTGTTTGCTGCAGTGTCTACTTTTCCCTGAGAGATAAACACACTCTTATAACTATACACCTCTTCTAACTATTCCTTCTGGGGACTGTGACATGCTAGCTTTCAAAGTAGCTATTTTAATAACTACACCTATCATTTTTAGGAAAGAAATGGATATTTCTGTGATTTAATCTGCATTGTGAGCTCTTCTTCAAACAAGTAATGAAATTATACATAAGAAAGCACTCCTAGTGAAAAGTAACAATATGATATCAATATTAACAAATCCTTTCCAGTCATTATACATATTTTTTCCTATCCTTCTACCTTCAAAGGAAACTTCATGTGAACTGAAAGCAGCTGAAGGAATCATCAAAAATATGGAAGAGTTGGAACCTGAGCAGGTGGCAGCTTTTTCAAACAGAGCTGACTTTCTGAATAAAGAACTGAAAAAAATTGAAAAAAATATTAGTTCAAAGCTAGAAATTCTAGAAACTTATGTGGCCTTTTTACAGTCAGCTGTAGAGGTATGGATTACTCATTTATTCTCTGACTAGACTGTAAAAATCTTACAATTGAAAAGTTTGCTTCCATTGTAGGAAGGATTTTAATTTATTTAGATTTTTCTCCTCTGCACACATGTACTTTCATTATATACATGATAAAAATGCTTCCATATAGGTATTCTGAATATGAAATTTACTGATTTGCTTCATATAACTTTTAAAAATGTCCTATGATATGTTCATAGGGATCTTTGTTGCTGTCTTACACTACTTCCACTGACATGCTAATTCATATGATTGTATTTAAAAATTAAATAAAAAGCAGCTCTAGCTCAAACTACAATCAATGCAATACCAACATAATTTTGGTAGATGTGCTAGTGGTGTCCAGGACACTTAATTTTCATTTTGATTTGGATTCCACTTTAAGATTCTATAATATGGTAGCTGTTCTTTAATATTCAGAAAGAAATTGAGGATGAAATGGAACCTATCAGATAAAATTAGCCATAGGATTTATTTATTGCATGATAAACTGAAAAAAAATTATATTACATCTACTTCTGATTATTGCTAACTTCAGTTACTTCATATTAAGCAGAAAATCAGTGCATTGGTATATCGCTCATAAAATCCAGGTAATGATATGTGACAGAAATTGAGCTAATTGCTGCTACCTGTCTGCTTGCCATCTACTGGTTGGCAATTTATTTAAAACTTTATTTTATTACCTTGTGTTTGTAAATATTTTAGGACTCACAGATCTTAAAATTAAGAGAAGATTCAGAGGGTGCTATTCAAATATTTATCATATTCAGATATTTATCATACCTCTATAATTCCTGATTATAGCACCTCAAGTTTTGATTTGTTTTTTGATATTTATTTAATGTCTTTCTATAGGTGAATGATGATATTAAAAATCTGAAGGAATTCTATAATTCAAAACCCCTACCAACAAACAGAGAGACTGAAAATAAAATTGCAATAGAGTCAGCTAATACTCAGTGGCAAAATACTATAAAGAAGACATTTTCCACCCAAAATATGGGTTGCTATTTTCTTAATTCAGTACATGTGGTGAGTATAATCTGATAAACCACACTGAATATTTTATACTTGCCTGTGATGAGGTCCAATCTGGATTTTATGCCTGATGTATTGTGTACCTGGTTTTAAAGGTGCTGATATATACTTTCAGAAGAAGAAAGTATTTGAGTGCTTATGGTAATATAAAAAGTTTTGTGGTTAGAAATGACAGAGCCCTTAATGACCCAGTCCATGCATACAAATGTAATGCATGCTCATATCTGGTGTTTTTTTGTGTTGGAAAGCAGCACATACACAAGTACAATATTAAATTTATTTTACTTCCACTAAGAGGCAGGGAGTCTTTACTGACTGAGAGTATGAATTCTTCTAAAGAAAGGGGTGTTAGAGCTACTTCCTTGCAGATAATCTTTCCTGGTGTCTTTACATTCTGTCCAACAGCTACACTGCCTAGGCATCCCTGTTTAATTTTCCAACAACACTTCATGAGGTGATCATTTGAGATGTGCAATCATTCCCTAAGCTACACCTCCTAAAGTAATCTGAAATATTAAGGACAGCCTGAATACTCAGCTGTTCTTTCTGCTGTTACGGGACAGACTAGGGAGCCGTTACACATATAGGCTGGGAAGGGGGAGGTAATGTTGGTAAACTACAGCATGATTCAAGGTGAGTAGGAAAAGCCAGCTGAGGGAGGCAAAGTGCTCAGGCTGTTAGTGTGGCTGCAGGGTGTGTGTCCCTGCTGGATGCAGCCAAGCAAAGCTAAGACAGAGTAATGGCAAAATCACTTAAAATCTTGACATATCTTCAGACATTATCTCCCTAAACACCTGAATATATGTTGTCACCCTATTTTCTACTAACTACTCTGTTCCCATTGTATTCCCAGACTGTAGCTTTTAAATATCTGGAAAATATGGATCATACTAGTAATTTACTAAAACAACTTCTCTTAGAAAAAAAATATAATTAAATGGGAAAACCAGAAACCGCATTATTCAGTCTTCTAGTATTTCTCATAGAGGTTCTACTGAAAGGAGGAAAATACCAAATATTCAAATAGTAAACACTTTAGCCCTCCTGTGCTTCAGTGCTGCTTTGTTTATCAACACAAAGGGATGGTCTTTTCTTCACCTACTTTGTTTTCCAGATGCTATTTATTCTCCAAAAGGCCATTTTGGGTAGTTCTGTTTAGTCAGAAATTATTTTATTTTGTCTGAGTGTGAAACAGACATCAGACGGCAATGATTCAGTCATTACTGACATGTTTTATGTTTTAAACTCCAGCTTTATATATGTCCTCAGTTTACAAATTCTGTCGATCTGCCTATTTCTAGACAATATTAAGGGGAAAGTGTATTTTAAAGTATCAAGTTTGGTGTTTTTTTAAGTTACACTAGAATAGTTGAGGTTTTATTAAGCTTTGTTTAAAATTATTAGGTTTTAATTGTATGTTATAAAAACGTGTGGAAAAAAAATTTGTCTGTTTATTTGCCAGGTAAATGAGAGTTTAATATTAGAAGTAGAAAAATCGATAAAAGTAACAGAAGATATCATTATTAATCTGAATAAAGAAAGGAAAGAGCTATCTGATCTTTGGGCAATCTGGAATTTTAAAATTACTCAAGTAAAACCCATCAAGCAACAGAGCCAGATATTTAAAGAACAACTAAAAATCGTAAGTAAAATAGCTAGGAATAAAGCAACTGTGGCAAATATTTCTAGATTGCTATTAGCTTGTGTTGGGGGTTGAGGTTTGGTTTTGTTTTGTTTCTCCTTTTGATTTGTTATCGGTGGAATTGGTTCCCATTCTGTTGCTAATAATGGCTGGGTGCTTGAGAGGCGGGCGAGAGGGGAAACTCCCTCACTCGATCGGAGACTTCGCAGTGGAGCAGTTTTTGGGAAAAGGAACCGATTTCTGCTACAGAGTCCAGCCTGGTCCTGTTTTCTTCTGGTGTGGGGTGAGCCCCCTGCTCCTGGGAGCAGGCACTGAACTGGGACCCTGATACTTCCTGCCTTGCTGCAGGAGGGGCTGTTGCCTGTCGCCTGTGCTGGGAGCAGGATCGCTGTTGTCCCGGCCCCGCTGCTGTTCCTTCAGCACTGCTTGGAGTTTCTGCTACGCTGTAGCCTGCAGCCCCTGCCTGCCGAGAACCTCCCAGTCTTCAGCTCCAGAGTTCCTGATTCCATCTCCTCCATCCCCTCCCACCTGGGACAAAGCCGCCATTACCGCGTGCTGCCCACACCACAGCGCCACCTGCAGCCGCGGGGGGATCATGGCACCTGCCCTGCCCGCCGGGAGCTGCCAGCGCCCCTGGTGGCTGTGACCGGAACTGCACCAAAGGGGAAAGTGCCTGTGGCCAGGGAAGCTGTTCCTGGGTGCCTGGTTCTGTTTTGTTGTTAATGCTGTATCTGTTGTTGTTTGGTTTGTTTTGTTATACATACAGTAAAGAACTGCTATCCCTACTCCCAATACCTTTGCCTGAGAGCCCCCTTATTTTTCAAAATTGTGATAATTCGGAGGGAAGGGGTTTGAATTGTCCATCCCAAGGGAGGCCGTGCCCTTCCCTAGCAGACACCGGTCTTTCAAACTAAGACAGATTGTCTGTGACTCCCTCATCAACTATTATAGGTATTAATAAGGAGTGATGATCAGTAAGATACCATTCTTGTCCATAGCCCATTCCCTGTTGTCAGTCAGTCATCAAGAACCTTGAAATGTTTTTGATCTTTTTTTCCCTTACTCAAATGCATACAAGTCCAAGCCTCCACTTCGAATTCTATGTTTTAATGAAATTTAATCAATGCTTTACCGGCAGTGGTTTTTTTATTCTTTTTAAAAGCACCATGTTTTGAGACTGAGCAGTTGCAAAACCAAACTGCCCTAATAGTTACCAAACTGAAGTCCAACCAGGTTCATGCAGAAAGAGGATTGAAACTTTGGCACAGGGAGAGTGTGCAGTGTTCCTTAAAAGAAACACTAGCTAGGCTAGCAGCAGAACCAGAGGCACCAGCTAGGCTTCTAGCTGCTGTATGTGTAGTGCAACTCAGCAGTACACCAGCACATCTGTAATCACAGAAATAGTGTGTCTGTGGGTCCTGCAGTCTTGGCATCTTGAGTTGTTTTTTCCTGCTGTCTTAAAGATAGCTTATCACCCTTGTCACTCAGAAGGTTTGCAACAGAGAGGCTTTACTGACAGCATTTGGGTGGCTGGTTTGAGGAGGGTTTTTGTTACAAATTTAGGTTTGACTTTTAATTTGGGGGGTTTTAATTTATTGCAGTTAGAAATGCTGAACTTTTTTATTCTCTTTTAGACTACCCATGGATTAGAGATTCTTCAAGAGGCCCTCCAGCTTGCAGTACCAGTTGACCTTGGAAGTGACCTTTTAATTGTTTTGGAACTACAGAAAAAGCTGAACCAAATGAAACCACACTATGAGGTGAGAAACCAAGCTAGTGGGGTGAAGGGTGCATCAAAAGCTCGTTTTGGTCCTGTAGAGATTCACATCCTCACTGACTCCAGACACTGTCTGGTATTGAAGAGTTTTGTTTTACATCAGTTTTCCAGGAGGAGGTGTTTGTGTGTGTTTATAAGGTAGGGGTGAAGACATTTTGCCTTCAATGTCCAGAGAATTTCTTGTACAGCATTAGCTGTGTATTCAAGTGACATACAAGCACTGGGGTGGTGGAAGAACGAGGAGAGCATCAGCTCCATGCTTTTGAATTTAGAGCAGGTCAGAGGCTCTGGTACATCATAGCGACCTTTCTACCTCCTGTGAATACTATGTCTGAGTTTGACCAATTCGCTCTGCCATTGCCGTTTAATTATGTTTGACTTGTTTTCATTCAAAGCTGGAGGGTAGCTGAGATTCGTGCCTACCAAAAAGCACAGAATGCAGTGTTTTAAAGTGTAGGGCATTGACTTCTCCCCAAGGCAATTTAGCATTGTTAGGTGGTTATTTCATCAAATGTAAAGGAAAAAGTGCAATTATGTTTCTCCAAATTGAGTAACTTCTCTCATTTTTGTTAGCAACTGAATGCTGAGCTTGAGTACCTGATAAAATTATTGGAATTGCCAAGCCAGAAAGGATTTCCTATGAAAGAGAATTCTGAGAGAATAAGTGAGCTTATTCATTTCCATCAAACAGTAAAGGATGCAATGATAGAATATGATGAGATTTTCAGCAAGACAGTCAAATTCCATCACATTAAAAAAGAAGTGAGTATAGCATTTTAAAATATACATTCTTACCATTGTAGTTAAACTCTCTTTGGCTTTGGTTCCTGTTGCTTTTCTTTCTTTTTCCCCAAAGAAATAAGATTAATCAGCCTGGTGATCAGAATTAAAATCTTGGATCTAAAACTGCATGAATCAGTAGAATTTAAAACACAGACCTGAACCCAATTTTAATTACTTAAACCGAAGGGTAAGGAAAAAAAAATAAGTTATTTTAAACAGACACTAATTTTCATTTTTGTATATTTCAGCTGGAATGTCTATCAAAATCAGGAGAACTGGATATTCCTGAAATATGTGGGGACCCTGAAAATTTGCACCAGGCTAAAGCCTACCTTGTGAATTCTCAGGAGAAACATGCACATATTAGACAGCTGTATACTCTACTTATTACCCAGGGCGTGGATATCTTGTCTGCAGTGCAGCAATCTGTGAGTGCAAGTAGAATGATTTATGAAATCAAGGATAAATATGAAAGATTACTGGACTTATCTGGCTGAATTTCAGATGTGCAAATATGTATTACTACTCTGAGAAAAATACAGAGAGAGCCTTAAGGAAATTAAAATATCATTTCTTTGAAAAAAACCCCCATAATTTACTTTAGTATGTTTTGTCAAGTTCAAGGCCTGATGGCAATTTCTTGTATCTCTACATTACAATCCTACTTTGTAAAAGTTGTTTTGCAGATTTATTCTCCCATAAAGAAAGGATAGCAGAAGAACAAAAGAGAAAATATAATAACAGTGTTACATTATTAGTAGATCCAAGACTGATCTGCATGACAGGACAGATATCATTTTAGAAAGGAATTATTTATTCAGGGAAGACTTCTCATTGCCCTGTATTCATTCACTTACTAAGAAAGCAAGACTTTCCTTTTGACTTGGCTAGTTTATTCATGTTGGCAGTCTGCTCTTCAGACACCATAAACTGATGGATGGCAAAAAGGAGCTATCCTCCAGGTGGCAAAGGACTGGAGTAGGTCATTCCCTCTTTGCACAGAGAAGACACCATGTTTAGGTTGTTACTTTGACCCAAAACTACTCCCAAGACTACCAGTCACTGAAATTGCTGTGGCCTTGCTGTTCTTCCAGTGGAGGTTTAATAGTTTACTGTAACCCATTGTGGCTGACTGCATGTTCTGCCTCAGTGATTTTCATTTTGGATTGGTTAAATCAATACACTTCCTGAGACTGACAAATTTCTTTGCCTCTTTCCTCATTAGAATTGCTTGAATGTTTCTGTGAAGAATCTCAAGCAAGAACTTGCTAGATTTGAGTGTGATAGTATAAACTGGAACTCCAGAGCTGATAAGTATGAGGAAGAACTGTCACAGTATTTCCAACACTGCACCACTCAAGAAGATATAAATGAGGTAAATGGGAAGAATCTCAACACGTTGAATGACTGTTAAAGAGCTGTTGTGTTCTATAATATACATTACTGTTTACCATTCCCCTAAAAGCTTTATATGTATACACAAAAACAGACCTTCCTTTGAGCAGCAACCTTGGATCTGTGCAGCAGCAACAGTCATCTATGGTTCATGGCTCTGCTGTTCAGGATTCTATCAAGCTGTTGGGCTGGCAATAGAATGCTTTCTCTGTACCAAGAGAAATGGAAATAGAGCAGATATATTTTATTTGGCCTTCAGCTCAGTCAGCTTCATCTGAAACATGAGTCTTCATAATTTTTTCTTATGAAGTTAACGTTTCAATAAAAAGTAGAATTTGCACATATTGCAGTTGTCAGGCCATTGGAAAGAACTTTCAGTATTTCAATGAAAAGTTCAGAAAAATCTAATACTAACATTTTTTCAGAAACAAAAGATATGATACTTGAAAAACTGTTAGGAAAGAAATGAAATGTTCATTGACACAAGAGATTAGAATTTAACATTATGAGACGTAAGTTAGGAATAATTACTCAGGTAATATGATTATCAATGTAACATCTTGATAGGCCAAATGCAAATGAATTCACAAATTAACAAGCTACATTCATTAGATGTGTCCACAAAAATTAATTTAGGAAAAACTTTTCAAAGAACGAACTTACCCAGAGTGATCCATTAAAATAACAGGCTGATGGGCTCTATACTTGATATTCTGTAGATTGTACTCCTCTGCACCTGTGAAGTACAGAAGCTGGATTTGGAGCTGGAAGGATTTCACATTAATGTTCCCTGTAGCATGAAGCATATATAATAAAAATACAGGACACTGAAAGTTATATATTCTTATTTTTATCTTTTGCCAAGTAAATCCACACCTAAGTAAAGACAGACTGTATTTTCTGAAAATCACCAAAGAAGAGGAGACTGAGATTTTTGTTCCAACTATTTTTAATGAGAAAATTAATGTTCAAGTTTTCTTTTCTTTTAAAAAGTATTTTGTGTGTTTGTGAAAAGTTAATTTGAAATTGAAAAGATATTTTCGTAAAGAAGGTTTCTTTGAATATGAGTTACACTTACAGTTTTAGCTGAGGGTGTTTCATGTTGGTCTTCTGTAACTCCTTGTCCGATGGTAAGACGTGACAGGAGGAGGAGGAGGAGGTGGTTAGGAGAAGCACTCTGGCAGAGGGAACCATGCTGTAGAAGAGCATGGAGCATGAAGTACCAAAACAAGAAATATACTTCACATTGTCATGGCAGAATCAGAGTATTTGAGGTTTGAAAGAAAGTGTTCTAGGTTTTCACTGAAAACCCCTCAAATTTGCTGCAGAAAAGGAGTCTGTATGTAAGGCTGGCCATATACATACACACACACAGTTAAATAAAAGAATCTCATTTCTGTCCTTTGGTTCTGGGACCAAATGTGACTCCCTTCTAAGAAGAATTATTTTGCTGTTTTTATTGCCTGTTAGACTACAAGGGAAAGCAGAAAGTAGAGGAAAAAGCCAACCTTGTCTCTCAAATTTAAATAAAGGTCACATAAGAGGTGGGTAACTCATCACATGTCCTATATAGCAAAATGTGTCTTTTGTCTTCTGATGGTTATTGGATGCTGTCTGTAAAATAACCGCAGAGCAATTACAGTGTTCACTATTAGGGTTTTTTACTTTATTTTTCTGTTTCAGTTGGGAAAGCTATATTGATTGGTTAAGTTAAAACCTGTCATCCCCAAATCGAATTAAATCTTGTACATAAACTAATTGAAATACACTAATTTGGCATGTATGCATACCTTTTTCTTTAGGTTCCTTTTGTATTATAAGTTAGCATAGAAGATGAAGGTATATCCTAAATAAATGTTTGGCTAATGTACTTGTATATGCATTAATATATTGCCTTTTTTTTTTGTTAAGTATTTATAACTAATTCTGTTTAGGGATCAAGAAACCAGATACCAGACTACTTCAGGAGTATTACTTATGAGTATTATCTTCAGTATTTTAAATTCTGTCAATTTTATCATCAGGAATTGAACATTGCTAGTATGTAACAGACCTGTCCAAACTAACACTCTATTAACTATCTACTGTGTCTAAGCAAATAAATATTTCATGTGCCAGCAGCAAGCAGCAGCTGTTCATGGCTATCACATAGTAAACAGCCAACCAGATAATTTACTAGTGATTTACCAGTTTACAGAGCACTCTTTAAAGCTGACTGAAAATATTTTGGACCCTGCTGTAAATACTTGCATTAATTTATGTTTGATGTGATTAATTTAAGTGTGTAGATACAGCATGTCAATTAGGGTCCTAAACCCTAATTTGGTGGTGTTTGAAGAGATCCTTAGAGGACTTACCAAGTTCCCTGTGTTTGTAACCTACTGGTGCTTCAATAAGAAACAGGGAAACAAATACTGAAATGTATAGACAAGAATATATAGCATGAGTTTTGAAAGAGCCTTAGAGGAGAGAAGAGTAAAATGCATGCCTTTTCTGTGCCTTCTCTAATTTAAAGAGAATTTGAAAAGGCAAAAATAAGTATTTGTGTCCTCAGCATCTTTAAGAAGTGTAAGGAAAGCTCATCTTTGGGATCTGTATTTGCCAGCTGGGGCTTCTTGTTTCACGAGGTAGTTTGGGTAGCAGCCTGTGAAGAGCTGCACCTCCACTGTGTCACACAGCAGTCATTTGTGAGCTCAGCCAGGTACACTGATATACTGGACACAGGAATGCTGTACTGGATCTGTTCAGGGCATTATAAGTGACACAGTTAATCACACATGATAGCTTTTGTGATTAAAAAGCCTTTTCTTTAGGTGATCACTTCAAAAATAACATTTTTGCATGTCCGGGTAAACCTTGTCACAAAAGACAACAGATCCTGAAGTAGGTTCATGGCTCTTCTCAGTCATCTTATTTCTTATTCACCACATCATTATTTATACACTTATGGAAAGATATGACTGGAAATATGGATTTTAACCATTAATGGTAATGAGCTATCTTTATTCACAGGTCAGTAGGAACTGATATGAAGCCAGATTTCTGACCTTATAATTTATTCTGGTTGTTGCCCCAGGAATAAAGAAGTCGTTAATTACTTCAACAACATTTTTTTCCACTTTTTGTTTGAGTGTTTCTTAATCTTTGTGACTTTGAAAATCTGTTTTCAGCAACCGGATTTTGTGGGGTATTTTGATTATTGATGCTACGAAATGTTTTGTATATGAATAGAAAAAGAAAGGTGAAGGATTAACAACATTGAAGTTCCTTCTAGAGTGGCTCACACAGCAATCAAAGCATTTACTGGAATTGTACTGCTAACAAAAAATGTTTAAAGCATTTTATAACTTGATTTCTCAATTTATTTTGTGATCTTGTGATAAATAGAAGCAACTGGTACTTAAACCCTTCTCCTCCAATACCATTCTCCACCCATGACAGGGCAACTATAGTTAGGAACAGCTGCCTGATTAAAGACTATGACACGATAGACAAGGTACAAAGTTCCATTAAAGCAGTGAAGTCACTGAAGCATATTTGGATGCACAGTCCCCTCAGTATTTCTCATTTAATCTTGCAAATCTAAGATATGTTTAGATTTCTAAAAAATTGGAAGCCACGCACTTGGTACAATTGCTGATGATAACAGGAGTTGTGCAAATACAGTCTGATGTACAAGTCAGTGCTGAATCAGGTTTTTCCACTGAGGCTAAAAGAGAAGAGAGACAGCAGCTGCAGACCTTTGACACACAAGCCATCGTATCTGAAACAAGGAGATCTAATTTCACGTACTGCTATGAGGAGAGCCTCTGGCCTTATGAATTATCACTACTAGTCTATATGTGCACAAGCCCGGGAAATAAACCAAAATAAAAAAAAATCTCGTTCGTCTTTTCTTTCCCACAAAATTGAAGCAGCAAATAAGACTCTTGTGCTCTGAATTAAAAAATATTGTTCTGCAGAAGTGATTATATTAACAGAGAGCTTTTAGATAGACTTTATTATTCTGTATACTTAGGTGGGATAAAGAGCTTAAACTAATTGGAGATCACAGGGCCAGCGATAGAATTCCCTTCCTTTCCATTACACTGAGTGAGCACCATCTGTTTATTCACTGCTGAAATAATGTGGCAACATCCCACTAGATGAAATGAAAATGAAAAATATATCCCTTGATGGATTAACATTAGTATATAATAATAATAATAATGATTGATTGTTAGCTGTTCCAATAATGGTAGCTGCAAAATAAGCCTTCATTGCTCCCTGGATTCTTTGGCAGGAAGGAGGAGGGGAGCGGGGTGAAGTCTGTAGGATTTTTTAATATTAAAAAAGCCTCAAATACATATTTAGATATCCAATTGTGGATGTGACCTGAACTTGTTAACACTAATTAAGTAAGTTCTTTTCATTTGTGTGTCTGGAGTAACAGATCCTAAAGCATTAGAACGTCTGCTTTTTTTTATATCAGTGTCTTTAAATAAATATACTTTTACACACTTTGTTTATTACATTATCCTAAAAGCAAAATATTATCTACCTAAAGGAAATGAAATTATTAAAATCAATATTTTGGTC
>WAAE01017096.1:0-12925 GCA_013400495.1 Nicator chloris
CCTCCTTGACATATGGTAAAAATTCCTCCGAAGGCACCGTTTCCTGTTTCTGCCTGACACGAAGATACAACTTCCAAGAATACAGTAGAGAGATGATGAGGAACAGGCTCAGGCAGCCATACACATGCCAGGACATGCAAGAATTCAGAGAATTTTGTCCATTTGCCAGTACCCAGGGGAAAAAAAAAAGTCTGGAGTGATCTGCAGAGGGACTTCACAATCCTTTTATTATAAGTCCCAATTTAAGTACATTATACCCAGTAATTTGGAGTCATTGAGGGGTTTTTTGCTACTTTGGGTTTTTTAAGCCGTCATGAACTGTTTAGGGAAGAGTAGCAATAATCCTGGAGGGAAAGAGTGACAGAAATGAGCAGTGATCGTCAGGGTGTGGCCTATATGAATCTGTCTGACTGAGCAGGCTGCAAGCACTATCTACCTCCTTATCTAACTGTATTATCAGCTCTCCATTAAGCATTTGTCCCAGTTTTCAAGTGTGTCAAATCCTTATTGCCTTTTCATGCTTTCGTTCTGTGGTTTACCTGTTTGAAATAAAAATGTAAACAACCCAGCTATCACTCAGTAGCAGTGTTAGTTCTAAGGCAGCGTTTTCTGGGCCAGTGTTCCTTGACCTCTGATTTTGCATGTGTTATCTGTGAATTTATTTTCAGAGAACAGTCATTCTGAAGGGATTTTGATCGTAGGTGTGAAAAGGCAGTAGTTTGAAGCTGAAAGGTAGCAAGATGCAAAACAAAATTATCAGCAGTTAAAACACACAAAATTATGAGATAGATGATGGTCTGATGTTTGCATCAAGGATATCGGGGCTCCTTTGTGAGTCTGGATTTTTTTAACATCACAAAGCCCACTGTAAATCTTGTGTCGGGTTGCAGAGGTTCAAATGATTTATGGGCTGAATTTGAGTCTTCTGCAGAAGGCAATTCTACTGACAGACTGCTAAAGTAGCTGTGTACAGTGCTCAGGTTTCAGTTTTACCAGCCTTTAGATAGACAAGCAAACTATTCTTGGGTGGTTTTGCTGGGAATCTGAGGCAGCACTGGATTACACAGTACAGGATAAAGCAAAGTTGGTGCTCTTGCTGGCAGTGTGTGTGGTAGCTCACATACATTGCATTGGTATTGCAGCTGTTACTTCTAACAGATAAACTTACATTCTTTCTTTTTAGGATTGTGTGTCAAGTTGGACCAATGAATGAACCACAACAAGGTCAAATTGAAGTTAACATCAATGGAAAATTAGGTAAATCACCAGGTGAAGTGTTGTTTACATATCAGGTAAGTGTGTTTTTTCAGAGACCTGTTTTATACTTTTTGTGTGGTGACATAAGTTAAGCACAGAATCAGTTGTGTTTGTCTTACTGTTTCATCAATAGCACTGTCATTGAAAAATATTAGAAAACACTTAATTCCAGCATTTCTATACACAAAAGGTGTACCAAAAGTCAATTCTGATCAATAGATTGAGAGTCTCAAAACAGGATGATGTTGTTTGCTATCCAAGTTAAAAAGATGTGGTAGAAGAGCAACTGGAATAGACTTACTCACTAGTGACTGAGTATCTCTTAAGTATCACTTTTAAATAGGAAAGTCAGCACTGCAAAAAATTTGATATTCTCTAGATACATGGTGCACTATTTTAATCACGATATTTAGTCTAGGCAATCTTCTTAATTAGAAGAATGGATGCAGAGCAGCTGAAGAATAAGTAATGAAGCTACGTTAATTTCTTTAATAATTTATTTCATTCAAAAGTATGGCATGCAGAGCCACCGACAGCGTGATGTGTGTTCATATTACTTATGTGCTTTGTTTTCAGTGTGACTATGAAAGAGAATTTCATTTCTGTGTTAATTGCTTTGCTCTAAACGTGGCCCTAGCTTATAACTGGTCTAGCCTGTGGTTTTAGCAGGAAGTAGCTTAATCTGTATCTATGAGGTCTTCAAATTTTATAAGTTCATGTGATAGTTGAGAGGTTTAAATAATAACAGTCCCTATACTGAGACTTAAAATTACACCTATAAACTATAAAACTATAAAACATAACTTGTGTGTTAGGCTTTTATCTTCTCCCTTATTTAAACTTCTGTCTCATTAATTCTTGATGTCTTGTGAGAAGTAAAGGAAAGGAGTCAGCAGTAAGACTTATTCTTGGAATAAGTCAAGAATGACATTTAACTGAGAAGAGGATATTCTTGTTTTCACAAAATAGGCTAGAAGTGGATATTTTATAATTTCCAAGCAAATGCCTCCTCTCTCTGGTGATACTGCTGCAAAAAAAACCTCTACCCTATTTGCTTGAATATGTCATCTGTTCCTTTGTGGAAATGTAGTTTATGATCTTAAACAGAAAACAAAGATATAATCTCCCATGTGTATGTTTGTGGTGTCTAGGACAGGGACTGTAAGACCTACATGAGATTTTGACATGAATCTGTTGGGTATGTTCTGCACCAGTGCTCCTATCCTTCTGTGTATAAATATTTTCCCATGATTTTCATGGAAAGCACATGAAGTTGTTATGGAGTGGGTTGAAATGTTGTAGGATTGAACCATGTAGGCTTTGAAGGCTGTCTTTGGACTTGTTTCGGTGTGATTCCGTGCTCAGCCCATCTGAGAGGGACATAAGGACCCACTGCTTTTGGCCACTTCAGGGAAAGATTCTTAGTTGCCTATCAATGAGGTACTAGGGGAATGCTAGCATTCTAGAATGCACAGATGCTAGCTGTGCACAAGCATCAGCTAGGTGGATGTTTTCCTGCAAGTCCAAGACTCCCTGTGTGTCAGTCTCTGCCTGTATTGAGGTTACTGAAAAATCAGATGCCTAAGCCAACTGCTGATAAAGAGCATTTTTATTTACTGCAAAAATCTTTCCATGTGGACCCTATTTACCATAGGGAAAGCATTGACAAGTAATACAATTCACACCTTAAAACTGGTGATACTGGTTTCAAGTTTCATTTCTCTTAATTCCACAAGAAAATGAAGCCAGCTTTGGACTGTTGTAGGACTGAAGTCAGTGCAGGGTGTCATACTGATGCACACCTCTACAAGGATGACACAAATGCTTTGGCGTGAGAACAGACAATCAGAGCAGACAGTTGCATCAGCTAATGTTGGCTTAGAAGCTGCAGTCTTGTTTCAGTGCTTTTTGCAGACAGTTCTTTGGTGACTTCTTTCAGCAGACATGCAAAATCTGTGCTTTGTGTAAAACCTCTTCTACTCAGTATATACAAAGGAAAGAAAATAATCTTTCCAAGAGCCCTCCTAAAATAATTTTTCTCTTATGTATTTCCCTGTTTCTTTGGCACATGGGATGGCTACCCTTCTACTGGTAACTACTGTTTTTTACTGTGAGCTCTGACCGCTTGAAGCAGAATAGCTTCATCTTTAACAGTGACTGTTCTAAATGCAGTGTGTGGCATGACAGGGCAGAAGTGCACAAGGAGGCACTGGAAATGCTCATCCTGGTGTGTTGTGTACACCAGAAGTATCACCATACACCCCACTGTGATTAGTATATACCACCAAAAGCACTTATCAAGTAGATTTGGTATAAGAAAGAATTTTTTATATGATGAGAGTGGTGAGCCACTAAAAGAAGTTGCCCAGAAAAGCTGTATCTGCCCCATTATTGGAACTGTTCAAGCCAGGTTGGATAGGGCTTTGAGCAACCTGATCTAGGGAGAGGTGTCCCTGCCCATGTGTGGGACTAGGTGAGCATTGAAGGTCCCTTCCATTCCAAACCATTCAGTGATTCTATAAGTAGTACTACATTTGGCTCTTGTTGATACCCAATCTGAACAGGGTGATTTATTTTTAAAGGTGGATTGATGAGACTCAATAGTCAGAACAACTTGGGGCTCAGAGTCATGTTTCTTTCCTGTCTGCCAGCACAGAGCATTTCAGAACTGACAGTGTGCAAGACCTTCATGAAATGGGTCAAAAATCCAGTTAAAAGAGAAGCCATAGTTTCAATTTAACATTATATCTAAACAAACATGCCTTGGTCTACAAATCTCTGTGCTGTACAGTAGATAGCTATATTTGCTGCACAACAGGAGAAGAAAACTTTATGTCTCCCTACCCATCACCATTTCTCTATGCAGCCTGAGTTCTGTTCAAGTACAGTCCCAGTGAAATTAAATTCTGATAACCCAGTCATCCTCTGCTGCCATTTCTCTTGTTTCACTATAAGCAGGCTCAGGCAATAACCATTCTCCTGTTTAGTGAAATAGAAATGAACTCATGCTAACTTTTAATATCCAGCTATGCAGTGCATCTGGAGCACTGACAGCTTGGCTGGTCTCTGAGCAGGTGGAGCAGTAACATGGCTAAAGGCCAGTCCTGCTTTTTCATTTGTTGTTAACTTTATCTGATTTGCTTGTTACTATGGCAGTGAGAAGGAGTCTCAAAGGAAGGAGTTAAGCTTTTCCAAGTTGTATGGCCCAGATTTGCTGATCCCATACAAGTGCTGATTCTTTTCTCAGAATACCTCCTCTTTAGACTCAAGGCATCAGGACAAAAGCTCGTGGCTGATTCTGACAGCTCCAGTATTTGTTTGTTGAAACAATTTTGTGAGGTTTAGGCTGTGCAGGTTAAAATTACTATATGGTTTCAGAAAGCTCAAATACATCCAAGATGGTGAAATTAGAGGTAGAACTTTGCAAAAATGTGATACATTTCTAAGGTGCTGAAGGTAGTTTAGGAACTGGCTTGGAAAAAATAACTTCTTGTAAACCAGGATGTCTGTTTACCTAAATGAGATGAATCACCAAAAAGAGGAAGAAGGGAGGATAAATTAGAGCCTGACGTGAAAACAAACCTGAACATCACTGTTCACCATACTGGAAGTTTGAATGTGAAATGAACAGCACAGTTACATTTAATGAGGTGCACTCTTACACCTTAATCTACCCCCAAACTCGGCAGTTTCCTCTTACCTGTATCCATCCTCTGCTTCGCTTCTTGATGTTTGAAGCAATTGCACTGCGAGCTCTCCCCAGATCAGCGCCTCAAGGCTTTTGTGGAGGGTTTCAGCTTACTCCTTGATTTTTCTCCCTAAGTCGTTGCCTCAATACATTCATTTTACACTGTAGCTGAGGGCTTTGGGTTTTTTGGGTTTCTTTTGGTGGGGAAAATTTCTTGCTTGTTGCCTTTATGATTGATGCTGATAAACCACACATCTGCAGAAGTCTGGAATTACTTCCAGGAGTTCTTATTTTATTCTTAAATCTTGCAGTACATCTCGTTTGTGTGTCAGTCCACATGGGGGACAGGAGAACTCCTGGAGAGCTGAGAATTTCAGTGAAGGTGGCCCTTATTCATGTGTATATTATTAGTCTTAACTCTCTATCATCTGAGCCAGACATTTAAATACATGTCCCACCATCCAGTACTCATGATTCTGCCAAGAGCTGCCCGTAGACACTGGATGTGTGATAGTGCAGACTTTCCAGTCATGCATGCTTCCATTTCTCCATCAAACCTGTCAGAAAAGCTCTGTGATCTTTTCAGAAAATCATGTGGTGTCTGCCTCATGATGAAAAGATGCTGCTTTCAGTCCAAAGAATAAGTTGTTTAAAATACCAGCCCTTCGCTTAAGTATCCCATCCACAGCAGCCAACACACAATGCACATTGCCAGGCAAATGCTCTGCCTGGGCACTTGGAGTACCTGGAAGTGTTTGGTCAGCTTACATGGTGTAAGGTTTGGACAAAGCAGCCCCAGAAAGGCAGGACTCAGCTCATCTCTCTGCTGTTGCAGAAACCCAGGAACTGACTTGTGTTATGGATGCTGTGACGAGACGAGCCAGTGGGTCAGGTCAGCCACTGTGGTGAACACCAGGCTGCCAAGAATGCACAGTGGAAATTCTCTGGTTGGATATCCTGTGAGTGGGAGGCTTGTCTGAAGAAACAAGAAACAGGCTCCCTTGAGTCTGACAAAGGGGGGAAGTTGAGGGCGAAAGAACAGATCGTAATGGCTTTAGTTCCCCATTCAGAGGTTTAATTTAGCTCCTGTGGTTACCTTTATAGTCCACAAAATGACATTTTGACCTCCAAGAAGCTGGCTGGTGTCTACAGCACTTCATGGGCTATGCCTTCTATTTTTGTGTGCATAATATGCAAGAGATGGCAGAATAATTTGGCTTTCAGTGTGAAGCAGATAATTTTGGTAAAAAATTACTTCTTCAAGAGCCAGAACTCACTGCAGCTGGAACCAGGATGAGGAGAGGGAAGAGTGACTTGTGAAGGAAAGATGGATGCAATAAAGACAAAGCAACAACATGACCTGTACCTTTGTGAAAATCTTACCCACATCTGTGTGCACTGTCATCAGGCCTTGGAAACATCATCCCTGTTCTCTGCTTGTGTGGAAGCACAAGAGCCCGTTCCTACTTGTGAAGAAGTGCACTTGCATCAAAGGCAAACCCCCAAATGGAGGTCAGTGTCTACAGGATCCAACAGAAGGGAGCTTAGGTGGCTTTGTCATTTGCTGCCCATCATGTCCAGTTGAACACCTCCATCTGTTGCTGGCTTCCACTTGTGCTGCAGCTGGCATCTCTCACAGCATCACAGGGACATACTCTGACACCATCCTCTTTTCTCTTCCCAGTTGTGTCTCTGCTTGTGATCTGGCACAGTTGTGTTTTTTCCAGCATCCCCCTCTGAAGCATAGACTTCATGCCAAGGTTTCTGTGCATCTCTGTTAGGCTCCTCTGTTGCTGCCCAACTGTTCTTGAATTTCTGGCCCCTCTTGTGATCCACCAATAGCTTCCTTGGTGGTTTGTTGTTTCTCTCCTTGATTTTCTGCATTAGTGAAGGACAAAGGGCAACCAGTTTTATCTCAGTGGTGTAGTTCATTGGCTAGAAACTGCTTACCACAGATGGATACCATAATAGACAGTATTGCTTATTTACAGAGTCATGTCCATGTTCTTCTGGGAACAGGAAACTTTGTATGGATGAGGTTGTGCTTGATGGAAGTGCTTGGCAAATGGGAAAGCAGAGAAATTGATAAAGAAGACATGCAGAACTTTGGTGATTCTCCATGGGTGTGCACTCCTCTTGTTCTTGGACAGTGTGCAAGGGACCAGAAGTGAGTTGGCTGGACATGACAGTGCAAACCAGAAAAGCTGCAGCGCAAACAAAATGAGTGAAAAAGCACATGAATTGGTCTGGAAAATCCAATCCCAGATGCAAGATGGGTGAGCGAAAAAGAGGCTGGGGGAAAGGTTCTCTTTTACACCTCCATATCTTTAATTGCAAAGAAAATTGTGAAAAACCACAAAACAAAACAAAACAAACAAGAAAACCCCATAGGAATAACCCCACTGCTAGCCAGGTAAAAGATGGGCTTTGATTTGACACCAGCAGACCACAGAGATCTTAAATGCTAGGAGCTCTCTCAGAGAATTTTCAGACTACAAATGGTATTTTTTTCACTAAAATAGAAGTAAAAAAAATTGAAGAAATAAGGTGTCACCTTCCTAACTATGCAAAAAGACTAATTGCTACTCATAAAATATTAAAGATTTAAAAGTTCATTCTAGATTAATAAACAGGATGAAAAATGTAAGAGCTAAATGTGAATGCTCAGAGCATCTACAGTAGCTGTGTAAGAGCAGCAGCCATGTACACTGCTAATAAGCAAGCTCATGTCTAAATGTGATTATAAGTGGAACAGACATGGAGATAATTTACCCTCTAGCACACAGAAAGCATGAAACTACAATGAAAAATATATCTGCATTTCTGTGGACAGATTTTTAAGTTAGGGGCAAAAGATACACACAAAGGAAGCAAAGAAGAGATTTCTGTCTGTGATGAGGAAAACAGGATGCTGGAAAATGGTCTGAATGTGAAGTCATGTATATACTTGGGCCAGCTGGAGCTTTTCTGTCAATATTTTTCCTTGGGTTTTTTTTTCCAGTATTTCTGTGCTGATGAAGCAGGGATAAGACAGTGGCACACGGAGTGCAAATACCACATCAGGTATTGCATTGGTGTTACAAACAGAATAAATGGATTTGCTACTAAACATGCTGGCATTATTTAAACATTAGGTACCAAAAGCAATGTACAAGTCTTGTTGTCCCACTGCTTGGAGCAGATAACCACTGCTTTCAGGTAAACCATATTAACAGGATGGGTACTAACCTCAGGTGTAAAAGCACCAGAGGTAACCTATTATTCTTCCAACAGAGATAATAGCCTTGTCGTTATCAAAGCATTGGGAAAACTACTTACCAGTTCAGGAATATTTACCCAGCAGTCTGGTACAAGATGGAAAAGTTGGGTTGCAGGTGGACTTTGAGAGCTTCCTACATCTAGGTAGGATTGAAGGAAGATTTATGTGTAAAGTCTGTAGTGCTCAAATTTCCCATAGCAAACAGGCTACACCTTCTGGTCGGACCTACCAGCAAGAAATCCTGTTTAGATCAAATAACTTTTTCAGGATAAATCATGCAGTAGAGATCAAGTTACACCTGGCAACAAGTTGGACTAAATGATGATTGAAGATCACTCCCAACTGAACTATTGTATTCAAATTCATTCTGAACAGCATAGCTCTGGATTTGCACAGGTTTTAGCAAAACTGCAAATCCACTTTCTACAAACACAGGGCATGATCGTGAGAACGAAAGGCAGTGGGGAGTCCTGGTGGCACAAAGTCCCTCTGCTGGGAGATGGCTTCCCAGACTCTTCAAAAACCAGGCCACTGAACAGCTGACAGACATTGAAACAGGCTTTTTCAAACTAGACTATCAAAAAGCCCTCATAACAAGGTAGCCTTTTATTGCAGAAAATATTTATGCTCAAACCTGGAAGACATGAACAATATTTTCCTGGTGTCAAAAGACGTAGAGACCTGATAAAACATTCCTCATTTCAAGCAAAATAAGAAAAAGACCGAAATGTATTTGAATGATTTTCTACACTTAAAGGAATTGTAAAACAAGGGTTAAATCATCATTTACAGGATTGTTTAAATTTTACTCTGTCCATGAGAAATGAAGTATTGCCAAGTCCTCACAAGGGCTTATGTTTTCCAGAAGAATTGTTACAGGACTGCTACAAATTCCATACAGGACACATTATCAAATGTTCTGTTTAACATCATAATTGCACTGAGCACTGCAGCGTGATATTACAGTGATGTTATAGAAAGTGTGAGTTCCCCCGGGTGTCTTCTGCTGGAGCCAACAAAGATCTCGAGGTGCAGAGGGCTGAAAAAGAAAGCAAGGTATTTATCGTGACAGCAGGTGTACTTCTGATTCAGAGACTGAAATGACAAAAGGGCAGAAAGAAGGAGAGAAGAAATCCTTGAGGGGATTTGGAAAAAAATAGCATCACTGATACTGCAGCACTTGAGGTTGGAGGCTTATCTCTCCCATTTGTAACAGTTGAACATTCAGGTTGAGTTCAATTTAAAGGGCTCTTGGTAAATGCAGCATTTTTATTATCCCTCAAACAAGGTTTGCACTGACAGATTTACTGTCTGCCCCTTGTTTTCCTCTGCAAGGGGAAGGAATCTCATGTAGGACTTTGGTAAGCAGCATAGAGCTGTGGGTCAGGTACAGCTTTACCAGGCTGCTTAAGACTCTGTAAGATGAGACTAGACCTGGCTCCTTCCAAGGGTCTGTATGTGTCTGTCTGACTGGTGAGTACCATGGGAAGGGGCTACCTTCTCCTTAGGCAACACAGTTCTTGTTGAAGTCTTGTATCACCACTGATGGCACTTTTTTAAATAACTTGTCATTCAGTAAATTATCATTCTCCTCCTGATCTTATCTACCTAATTGCATTTTTGAAAAATGCTTTCTGGTTGAGCATTTGCACGACCCTACTTTTTTCTTTATTGGTACTCTTAAGAAGACTGTCAGGTGGGCTGATAGAGCTTTGTTCTTTGAGCCATCCATGAATATTTTAGAGGAGCAATAAAACTTATTCATAGCACATTGGTTTTGCAATAAAATGATTATTAAAATTGTTAAAATTCTTGATAATTTATTTCAGCCACTTGTTTTTTCTGGCAGGTCCTTAAGAGGAAGGGAAAGAGGGAAAATATGAAACGGAAAATATGAAACAGACAATAGCAAGTTAAAATTAATCAAATAATATTCCTTCCAAGTTTACAGTAACGAAGTGTTAGCAGTCCTGCTGAAGAATTCCTCTGAACACAAAGCATCATTCAGCTTCTCCTTATTAGATCATCTTTATGAGGCGTCTACATTATTTGTTCCCTAGAGAGCTCCTGGTATTTGCAGAATTACTTTAAATGTGTTAAATATGAATATTTTGAATTAAGCACTTTTAAAATAGTCCTTTGAGGGATAGCTGCAAGATCAGCAATTAAAGACAAACTAAGGGTTAGCCATAACCATTCCACCTCCTCTTTGGCTGCTCCCTGTGTTAGTTCCCAGAGTGGTTCTTGGCCCCAGGATTCCATCCAGCCTGAAGTGCAACTGCGACGTGTCTGCACAATCGATGCATGAGGGGTGGGTGGTGAGTTCTCCTGCCTGGCGTAGCTGAGATTTAAATTCCAAGAGGTGGAGTCTTTCTAAGAAAAAAGAAAAAAAAAGTTTCTGTGGAAAATAGAACAGATACTTCTTTCACTTTCCCCTTACAGCTGTGTTTTTCAGAGATAAACACTTTGCTAGCTAGTTACCTCTACATCCCTATTCCCTAGGAGAAAAATGCAGGCCACCACTAACAGGTCCCCCAAAGACAATGATGTGGAGTGGTTTGACTTCAAGTTTGTGGTTCACTCTGCATTTACTCATTGTTGGCAACAGAGACAGCTGAGCCCTGCCAAAGGGACCCATCAGATAACCCAACAGAGCTGTAAGTGGGCAAATATTTCCCACTTTTGCTAAAAGAAAGGAATATGGCTGAAGTTCCTAGCAAGCTTCCTTTCTTTTGTTGTGCTGAGGTTACAGAGAATAACAACGTGTGATGCTTCAGAAACCTTTTTTCTTTCTTTGTTTCCTTAGTCTATGTTTAAAGGCTTGCTTTAAGTGGTTTCTTGTTCATTTTCTTCCTAAGCCTGTCCTTGGAGCCCAGCCTTCTAGTGGAAGGAGTATTTAGGGAAAAGGCTACAAATTTTAAACAGATTTTTTCGGAGGTTCAGGGAGAAAGAATTTGCCTACACTGCTTCTTTATTGGTTCTTGAGGAATACTTTAATCTGAAAGCTATCCTAAGCATGCTATGCAGCTAATCATTACTGTGGATAATACAGAAGTCCAGCATGGTTAACAATTTATAGCAGTTAGGATTTAATTTGAACTTAATAAACGGTATGGTTTTCTGTCCATGTGGTAAGGTTATGCTTAAAATATTTGACCCATCTTTATAAACCATTTATTTACTGTGTATTTCATATACAGTTTTAATTGCAATCTTTTTAGCAACAAAATTCTGTTGTAAAAAAGCACGAGTTTTTTCCTATAAAGTGCATATCTAGACTTATTATAATTTAAACTTCAAATCTGATTTTTAAAACTGAACCTCTAAAACTTTTTATTTACCCTGGTGTGTCTTGTTTCGATCTCACTTAAATCAGCAAGCAATTAAATCAAAATGTGAGGATGCACAGACAGGGCTGTATAGACCTAAATGAGCTTTTAAAATGCTTTGAAATTACTTTTGAGTGACTTCCCTATATAAAATCTTGTAACCTGAGTGATGTATTAAATTAAAGCTAAATCAAAGGTTAGTGCATGAGAGCAGTCATATGCTCACTCTTGAGGAGTGAAGGGTTTACAAACAGATTTCTCTTGGGGAAGAAAAGCAATTGACACCCAATTAGTTAAAGCATATTCCTAAAGCTCAATGACTCGAGAGCAAATTACAGTTGTCATTGTGGATTTGTGAAGTGTACTGAACCATGATGCATTCCTTCAGAGGGAAGTTGCTTAGACATGAAGGTATAAAAAGAGCAGAGCACGTAAGAGTTCTCCACGCTTCTATAATATCTGAGCTTCAATAAAACAAATTTTTAAAGTAACCATGAAGTCAGCTGGATGCATTTTTATGGATTCCTGGTGCTTGTTAAAAACGTGTTGATGATTCACCGAGCTTTGAACTGAAATGTGATATATCAATCCCTTCCTCCCTGCAATTGGTGGGCCCTCGGTTTTGTAGCTGTAAGCTGTCACAGACATGGTCTGTGCCTGAGCAAAATGATGTGAGAGAAAGGAGTTTGCGGCATGACTAGGAAGAGAGTGTTGCTCTCTGTCTCTGAGAAGTGCTTTTCCTCCTTCAAGTGGAAGATCAATGCTGTGTGATAGTGAGCAAGGAAACCCTCATCAGCAAGGGAAGATTTCAAGCTTCTTTCATTTGTCTTTATTTGCATGTGCTTCATATGAAATAGCCCCAAGCCTGGACTTTATTATCAGTCAACCATTTTAGCAAGATTGTGCAAGAGGAGGAGAACAGCTGTCATTTACAAATATACATGAGTCTGGGAAATAAGTTTGTTACTTTCTTAACTAATTTAAGAAAAGCCTGTGTTTTAATATGGTGAAGCAGTACAGTTGTACATCAGAAAAGACATCACCTATTCACAGCCTCTCTTAAGCTCTTGATCTATTATGCTTCAGCAAAAGTAGGATCTCATTGCCTCATAGCAATGCCCCAGCTTAATGCACCAGCCACACGCTTAGACCTGGAAGCCTCTCTCTGTGTGCAACACCCATGGCAGCTGCCTGCTCAGGGCACAGTGCTGCCTGCCCAGGACATGGTGCTGCCTGCCCAGAGCACGGTGCTGCCTGCCCAGGACATGGTGCTGCCTGCCCAGAGCACGGTGCTGCCTGCACAGAGCACAGTGCTGCCTGCCCAGGACACGGTGCTGCCTGCCCAGGACACGTTGCTGCCTGCCCAGGGCACGGTGCTGCCTGCCCAGGGCA
>WAAE01017098.1:0-18764 GCA_013400495.1 Nicator chloris
ATGAGAATATGCATGGTGAAAAAGTGTATCTAAAATATTGTTTGTATATCTTCTGTCTGAGGGCATAAACACAAAGGTACATAAAGACTTTTCCATTGGATAGTTTTCCCATTGCAACAAAGCATCCGTTTAAAAATGTATCAAAAATGAACCAAGAAAAGTCAACAAGACTCAGAAAATCTTTACAAATAAAAAGTTTTCATCTGCATAATAAATAAGTGTAAAATACTGTAGTCTGGACCAGTAATCTATTACAGACAATTACCAAAGTGTTCACACTGCTATAAATCAGGCTGCTGGAAGGCTCTATAGCAGGGTATTTCTTATCTCATATAAAAATACTGGAGCCACTATTTCTACAGGAACATTTGAAGGAAAAGTTGAAGAGACTCTGAGAGGTATTTGCAGAAAGAGTGTGAGATCTGAGCCAAGGCTGAACTCAATCCTATGAAGGTGAGGCAGCAGCAATGACAGTACAAAGGAATCTGCTAACGTGAGGCAAACAGTCTCAGCCTGAAGCCTATAGCTAGTTCCAGCTGCCACTGCTCTGTAGAAACTGACTCACATCCAAACCCACCCACATCCTGAGACAAGATTAGGAGTTCACCAACATTTCCATCACTGGCACCAGGGAGGATACAGAAGCCTTTGCAAAGGAGGAAAGAACATACACCAAATTGCTGCTCCCTCTGATAGCACAGAAGTTGTAGCAGTATGTGTGTACACATCCTCCGGACAGCACATCTGTTGCTCTTTAAAGAATTTAGATTCCTGTGCTGCTGTGGGTTGCTGTAGACATGAATCTTCATTTAAAATAATCACTGTCTGATTAATGCTCAGGAGATCACTGATCTGTATGAGTTGTTGCTGGAAGTAACTCAAAAAAGGACTCGAAATTGAGCCCCCCCACACAGCTGGTTCGTTCTCCTGTTATTTTTCTCCACCCTTTTTAAGAAATAAATGTTTGGTTTAATTCAAGAAAAGACTTTCAGGGCTTTTCCATCAAAGACACTGGCAAACTGGAAGCTATTGGAAGAGTGGAGAAGTCTGTTCAAATGTTGGAGGTTTTATGCAAGGAAGGAAAGGGAACTTGTGTTGTCCCCTCTCATGGCTGAGAAACAGTGGCACTAGTGGTGTCAGCTCCATACCCTGCAGTTATATACACAGTTCAGTAGTGACTGATCCCTTCCTGATGACTAGAAAGGGCAAATCTACGTTCGATACTTCAATAATCCACAAGTTTAGTGCCAAAAGTGAAAGGAAACAAGAAACAAATCCTTTCCTATTTGAGGTATCATGGCAGTTGCAGTCTAATCTATTCTTAGTTAGCAAAACATATGTATTTACAGGGTACATTTTTTAGCTGGAAATTGAGAGGGAAAAAATATAAACTCATCTCTAATACTTCTGTTTTCATCTACTCAATTGCATTGAGTAATTTTGCATATTGTTTAAAAATGAAAACCAACTCCTTAGCTGCTTTGATACTCTGCACTACATAGATGAGGATTTCAGCTCTGGTAACTGGCAAAGGAGTATGACTTGCTTGTTTTTGTTCAGTGGAGTTTAGAAGTGACTGATCCTTCCTGCGTCAAAACTTTAAATATCAGAACACAAGTGACTGAAGTGTCTTCATAAAGGCATAAAAAATGACTGTTAAAATTCACTTGGCCGACATTATTTACATTAGGGGAGGGGATAAAACTATCCTTTCTATGTTAGTATTTTGTTGACATTTTAGAACCTTTGGGGATGTTTTATTCTGTGTGAACACTGCAAGATTATCTGAGGTGCCTTTTTAATTAAAAAAAATCCCAGCATATGGCTTTAGCAAGAGCCAACCAAAATAATGTGCAAATGTGTTTATGTGTGGATGGCTGTATTCCAAAGTTCAACAGTGCTAAATTGGCAGCATTTTCTGAAAAGATAAGATTTACTGTTTGGAAACAGGATGAAAGTTCCAGCTTTGCACTCCTGTTACTAGCTAAAAAGAGATCAGTTTGGTTTCCATTTGCTATTTTAGTAGTGCTTTATTTATCTTTATTCCTTTGCTGCAAATATGTAGGCATAGCGTAATACCGTCTTCAACATTTAAGAGCTGAAGCTTGTGCAGAAATTAAAGCATTAGAGGACAAAAACTTCAAATGTATGGGTCAGAAAAGCGATACTATTGCCACAAACAGTGCATGTTTAGCCTGTGGAAGAGCCATGCAGTTTAGGTTTGCTGAGGGCTGTTGGTGATTCTAGACTGGATTTAGAAACCAATATGCACAGCCTTTGATGAAAAGTAGCCTCTGTTTCTCAAAAATCGTGCTGTTATATTGGTATCTGTTACACTTGGTAATGCCTAATGCAAACTGCTGCACTGTACAAATAATGAGGACATATTATGCCAACAATTAGATTGTCTGCAAAATGGCCTAGCTCCATTTGCATGATAATGAAATGGCCCACAAAAAGCAAACACACCAGAAAATGAGACTTTATGTAAACTGCCTGATACTGTGTGCTGGTTGCAGTCCCTAGAGAAAGTCAGTTTTTTGAAATTGGCTAACAACTTTTACCAAGTCAAAGACCACAGGCAAGCACTGCAATGAAAAACAGAATATGTAAACATTTATAAATCAATCAGGCAACAAGAAATGATTTTTTTTTTATAATAAGGCAAGAATGTTAAATCTATAAAATTGACTTGACAAGAGGAAAGAATGCTTTGTTATTTTGTGTGTATGTTGAAGCTAGACTTCATCTCTCTTCTGAACAAACATCTGTGTCACTACAGGTGCTGCACCACCCAGTGATTTTAGGTGGATCTAATGACAGAAAAGCTGCTTTTCTTCTCCATGAAATTCCTTTCCTTATGCATTGTTAAATTGAAAACATATGCAATCTCATCTTCCTAGTATAGAAAAACCGTCTTGTTTGCATTAGAGAACAAATGGATTTTCTAAAGTACTTCTTGATTTTGTCAGTGACTTCTTGGAGGATACATGTCACTCCTATCTCCATGGCAAAGAACCTTTTAATGAAGCAAGGGACAGAGCCTTGAAATACCCAAAGTACCACTGAATATAAAATATAACTGTATCTTGCTTACCTTACATCCTAGTTTTATGGCTGATGTTACACTTGTTACCAACTTCACCAAGTAGGAATGGACTCTATCAAAGCTTGTGCAAAACGCAGCTCCCTCTCGAAGAGTTTACCCACATATGTACAATGACCTTGGATACAAACTTGAAAAAGCAATTATTCTAAAAGTATACCTGCACAGTTTAACACCAAAAAAGCTAGAAAGTTTCTGAAGGATGTTTCCCCACTTAGATTTCACGACAAGAGTGTTTGGGCCCTGGAACAGGCTGCCTGCTGGCTTTAAAGAGATCATCAGTTTTAAAAGCTCAAGAGGAAAAGATCCTGAGCAGTCTGTCCTGGTGATTAAGTTGGCCCTGCTTGGAGCAGAATGTTGGGCTGCAGGCCTTCAGAGATCTCTTCCAAGCCCAATAATTCCATGATTCCAGGATCCTTCCTGTTTGTGTGAGTATATGTTCTAAGCCTATAGACACGTTTTGCTGCTAATTTTAGAGCAGATGCCTTCCTCGCCAAGAGTTAGTCCGCAGCTGATTCCTGTTAGCTAAAACCTTTTGGTGACAATCAGTGACTTTGGATTACGGCCTCACAACACAGAATGGATCTGCTCAAGGGAGGAACCAGCTGTTTTATATGTCTTTTTATACTCATTGAGCATGTGGCTGCATCCTTTATTTACTGAATCACATCCAAATCCCTCTAATTAAGTCCTTTTTTTTTGCTGCACTTATTGCTATGATTTTCAAATGCTTAATGAATTCATCTTTATAAGCTTTAAGTGATATCTTTATGCTGTCATAGGGAATAGCAGTATTTCTTCACATTTTTACAGATGGGATGTGTTGAAGACAAGACAACTTGCATGTACGAAGTATCTGCTCAAAGTCCTTGCTGATGGATTTGAGTCTTGAGTCCATCATGCTGCTATAAGCAACCTTAGGAATGAATGCCATATCTAATCTCAGGATCTGCTCTGTAAGGCACATCTTTCTCTTTTTCAATAGGACACAAGAATGCTCTGAAATGGTTTCACTTAGAAGGGCTGTGCCACTTCATTAATTACCTCATCTTTGAAATTGCTTTGACCTTTTGTGAACCAGCACAGGAAGATCTGTGAATGACATTCTGAAAGCTACAGAGGATCCAATATATATCAAATATCTAAAATGGAATTGTTAAATTAATATTATTCATATTGGTGGGTCAAAAATTAAGGGAATAGAATGCTGCAAAATGAAGAGTATAATTATTCACTCAATTTGTGAATATAAAAGTCTGAAACAGTGTCACAAATCAAAGTGCTTTTTCCAAATGCTACATTTTAAGCAGTCCTCTCCAGATGTGCTGTTCAAAGACATCAGTATATGATTTCTCCTTTCTTTTTCAGCTGATATCACTGAGAAACAAAGGTATGGGAGAACCAGCCATTGTCATGATAGTATGAAAAATTATATTTGAAGTTTAGCTAAGAGGTTTATGCAAGGTGGAGATAAGTTCAAACTATCCAATTCTGCTTTAAACTGAAGCCACCTTTCAATATTTAACTTTGGAGAACTCAAAGATGTTTAGAGATATCTGTGGCATAAATCAATTTTTTGTAAAGACCAGAGGCAAACAGAAGGAACCATGTTTCCCTCTTCACACACAATTACACTTGTGTGTATCAACAGATGTTTTTGCCTTGCTTTTTCCATCAACGAGCACACTGGAGACCCTCCTGCTGTGACTTGGAAGTGTATTCCTAGAACATACTAAATATGTGGGTGTGTCACAAAAGCACAGAGGGTGCATGTGGAAATGATTGAAATCAATGGCAAAAATATTGATTTCCATGGAGTCTGATTTTGTAAATTAAGGGCAGACAGTTAAGTAAACTAAACATGTAAGAGAAGAGGGGAGAATTCAGAGAGAGGAAGTAGACACAGGAATATGCTCTCCAGTAGGTGGAGAGGACCAGAGTCCCCAAACTCCTCCTGCTCCAACTCCAAATCAATCTAGATCTGCGTCCATGGCAGAGGTTGCTGCAGTAGAAGCCTTCTGTTTTATCTAAACAAAATTAAAATTTGTGGGCTATTGAACACATACATTTATTTTAGAGCCTTGAGTTTTAGATCATAGACATACCACAGCGCAGCCCAAGTGCAAATCAAAGGCTACTGGAAATAAAGTGCCTTAATATTCTACACTTAATTTGAATAATGGCTGCAGGTTGACTTGTCTTATCCCAGACATTACTGTAACTTCTCCACATTCACGTTTTACAGAAAACAAATTGTAGAGAATTTAAAATGACCTTGCCAGCCATTCCCTGTCTTTCCCTGTCTCTTGTGTTTTTTATCTGCTCTCTTTCACCAGGAAATGTTGGTTTATGTCCTAGATAATATAGTGTAGATGAAGAAAAATATTTCCTTAGTGTTTTCTCCACTAGCAGTCACTGCTGACTAGCAGAAGTTTCCATACATCACTCTTGCGGAAAGAGTGAAGAGTTACTTCAGCCACAGAGAGAAACAAACATTGTTAACAGGAAAATAAGACAACTGGGAGTATTATACCAAGCTAAATCATCCTGCTATAACAGTACTGAGGAACTGCAATTCAGCATCAAAAATAATAAGGGCATTATTTCATCTAGTTTGTTTTACTTTCCTCCTACACAGGGCATTTTTTATTTCTTTACAGTGTCTCAATCTGATCAAGAAAAAAGTGTATGATCTGTTTGGCTCTTAAAAAAATAATGAAAAAATAGGAATATTTCTTTGTTCTTTACCATCTTCAGTGCATTATTTCTGCGCCTATGCTGCTGACAGCTTTCAGCTTGGAGAGTTTTCACTGCCCCTCTGGACTGGTTATGTGGATCCATTCATGTCTATATTGCTGCAAGCACTCTAGAGAGAAGTGCTATATTCACATTGCATTGCACTTGAAGGGATATCTCTCTCTGTACCACATGACAAAGAGCTTTGTGCCTTCTCATGGAAGTGCTTTACTAGTTCAATACAGAGCAAGCTCACTGCTCATTAGCTCCCTGTGTGACGTGATTGCTTCAGTAGCCTCTGCACAGGGCTGCAGCCAGGCAGTCTGTATCTGCTGCCTACAGCAAAGCCAGTCTCCCTGCTGCATCATCTGCTGCTCTGCAGCCTGCTAGTAACTCTGATCCATTGGCCACAGCTGCATTTTGCCAGGCTGCTTTGGCACTTTTGCAGGCCATTGGCAGAACTCTCCCTGCCTGCTGTAGCATCAGGCAAGTTGTTGTACGTCATATGAGCAAGACATCCAGGAGGTGCAGCTAAAAATGCAGAGTGCCAGCCATAGTCAGTGATATCATTCCAGTGGCCTGCCTGAGTTGCTGGGGCCAACAGCTTTCCCACGGTGTGGAGAGATTTGGGAGCTAAACAACCAGTACCCACTGCTCTGCAGAAGCGATAGGCTGGAAGAGCTGAGGGTCAGTGAGCTCCTTAGGATCAGTGAGCTAGCTGTCAGCTCCAGATGCATTCATTCCAGTCAGAGAGTTCACAGTAGCTACCGACTCCTCCTTGGGACAGCCCTTGCTCAGTGTATTCTGACAAGAGGTCATGCCCCATGCCCAAAACTCTCCTCTTTCCCCCTTGGTTGCAGGGCAGTGTCTGCTGGCCTCAGCAGATGAGCCTGTGGCCTATGGTCTCTGCCACCCTAAACACAGGTAGGGATGATTTGCAGGACATCTGCTGGGATTGGCTTTCTTGTGGATACATTCTTCTCCCTTAGTCTTGTTTACTTGTCCCTTGACCTGAAGTAATTGAACAGAGTCACCTTTATCTTATCTCAGGTTCCCTTATGTGGCTTAACTCACAGTCCAAAGTTCCAGTCAGGTCAAGGAGGGGTGGGCTTGGGCGGTCACAGCTTCTTTATAAGTTTTGTCATAATGGGCAAAACTCCTTCATAACAAAGCCAATTTCAGTCTCTGACAGCCCTGATGTGCCCATACCCCCTGTGAGGCTTTGGACACTGTCCCACATGACACTCTGAGCCCCACACTGCCGAGCCCTGGCTTTGGAGAGTGGCCTATTTGGGTCATGAGGAATTGGCCAGATGGATGCAGCCAGGGATCTGTCATCATTGGCTCCGTGTCTAGGTGGAGGCTGGGGATGAGGGGTGTCCCTCAGGGCTCTGCCTTGGCACTGGGGCTCTTGAATGGCTTCCCCAATGACACAAAGAGTGGATGGAGCTCATCCTCAGCACGAGTTTGCAGGGGACAGGAAGCTGAGCGGGGCAGGGGCCGAAGAGAAGGACTTGGGGTTGCTGATGGATGAGAAATCTGACATGTGCAAATGTCCAGCTGCTTAAGAGCTGGCAAATGCTGAGGAGGGGCTGGACATCAAGACCTCCTGAACAGAAAAAAGTTCTGGCTACATCTGGCACACCCTGTGTGAGAATGTTATTGCCTTTCCTTACAGACCAGTTGCTGTGGCATTTGGCCTTTCCGCTTTTGCATGTCCAGCCTGAAACTGGACAGTTGCCACAGTTCAACATGCAGCAAAGACAGATAAACATAAAAGTACTCCATTTGTGGTTATGTGCCTACAGGAGCCTGCTCACTCACTGACACAGAAGGTGGCCAATAAAGGGGGTCTACCCAGTCCTCACAAGGCACGTAATACAACATTTTACATTACTTTACAAAAATGTACCGTTTGCATTCTGGAAATCAAAGAGCACATAAAGAAAAAAAAACCCTATTATCACACACAGTGCATCCTGGACTTCATTTGCAGACCATTCAGGCTGATTGATCATTGTAAGAGCATGGGGAATGTGAGACCATCTGCTTCATTAATCACCTCACTATTCATTATAAATTAAATAATAAATAACAAGAAGAGTGATAAATTGAACACACAGATACAAAAATCTGACAGGTAGGTGATAATTGAGACAGTAACGAAAACCAGAACTGCTCAGACAGTGATTGATAGTTCACTGAAATACTACTCAGACACAGTCTTGAACAGGGTCAGGCTGAGCCACGGAACAGATAAGCAGGTGGAAATAAGGCTGACTATTATGGGATGCTTGAGTGGCCCTGTGGACTTCACAAAACTCATTGTGGAAAGCCTAAAGGAAGGGCCAAAGGCTGAGAAATTATGTTCAGGGCAGATCTAAGAGGAATAGACTTGGGAAAATGGAAAAGATAAAAAAATAGGCTGTCTAAACAGTCTGCTGGTCAGTTAGCTTGTCTGAGCCCTATTCCTGATCACCTCAATTTAGCCAATCTTCCTACTAAGTCATTTTCCTTAACAAATTTTCTTGTATAAACCCACTGTCTAACCTGTATGTGAGTCCCATAGGGTATATATGTCAGTGTCTGGAGACCCTCACGTGCAAAAGAGTTCTGGGTGTCTGCAATTGCTGATGGAGATATAGAAACCTCTGCCATCATCCCTTCAGCTCCTCATGCTGCTTCCATGCACAGCTGGATGTTATCTATGTTTCAAAGTAGGTTTTATTATGATGTGACTCTTTTGTGGGGTAGAACTCCCAGGAGGGAGGGAGGCCAAATGAGCTGACTGGCATAGACTTGAGAGGACTGTGCCAAGTGCAGTAAGGTATACTTGAGCAGTCTCAACCCTAGCACCTGTATGGTGGGTTTTCTGAAAATCCTTTCCCCACAACCATCCCAAGTTTTGATCCCCAAGGAGCTGGTTAGTTCACTCCAAAGCAGGATTCAGAAGCAATCTAAGAGTGTGGATAACTTGGAGCCATGCGTTTGCATTCCAGGCAGTAGTTCTTTGTTTGCAATTGAAAGATACCAGCAATTTATTGAAATGCCATTTAAAAACAAGTGTTTAAACACTAGAAATAGTAAAAGATTCTATTTTTAATGCTAAAGGTTATTTACAAAGACAGCTGCAGTGATAAGTCAGAATAATGCTGCATGACATTGACATATATTTCATCTCATTTGTAATAGCTGCCATGAACAGGACTGCTGAGGTAAATGGTGAATGCACCTTGGCATTTCCAGCTTCAAAAGCCACAGTGAAGAATTTATAACCACTGCAACTTTCTAACACTGCTCTGGAAGGATGGAAAAAAGAGAATAGTTTAAATGACATCAAGATGGAAGTATTCTGTGAAGAGAAATAAAATTATTAACCCATTCAGTCTTTTCAGAGGCTGCAGCAAAGAATGATCCTTTCATACAGTCTGTACTAGCACGCTATAACTCAGAGAAGCTGTTTAAAACATAACCAATGACATATTCTGCACTTCAAAAGGCTCCCTGAGAACAACTATCACTAAATGTAACAGTTTAAACTAGCTCAGTGCCATTTCTCCCTGCTAATTTCAGAGCCATAAATACAGACCTCTTCATAAAAAATTAATTCCTTAATGTTTATGCCAAAAAACTGTGCCAAATTCTATAAATAATCACTTGAATGAGAAGATTTTATCTTTAAAAATAACGTCTGAACTTAAAAGTCCAAACTGTGTGAAGAGATATTTACTTTAATAGCATTATTGTGACATTGTTTGTCATCCACTTATTTTTCTAGAATATGCATTATTATTTTTAGAAAATGAGATGGTCAGCTATTCCTTCAGAAGGTACTCCTTGATCTTTAAAGTCTTGGTAACATGTTACCATTTCCAAATGTGCATAGCAGAAATTTGTAGTGGCTTGCAGAATGGGGTTAAAGTTTGGTCAGGTCTGTGAGGTGAGCTGCAGAAAGAAGTGCTGAACAGGAAACTTCCTTGTCCATCTCTCTGCACACAATATATTTTATCCAGCCATATCTTAAAACTGTCATTAAAGAGAAGTCTCGAATATTTAGAATCATGCTGGTCTTTGAAACATAACCTTTCACACCAAGACTTTAGGGGAGTCAACACTTCAGCAGCTTTTTTAGAGCAAGTCTGGGTAACTCGATCTGCCTTGCCAGGGTGTCATGAGTAAAACAAGCCTCCACATTGAGAAGATCAATGAATTAATTTTATTTCCAAATAAGCTTTTAATTTCTGATTCCGAGGTATTGAGAAACAAAATTATTTTTTTTCTATCATACCTTGCTCCTTACTCCTGTTTTCTGCTTCTCCTTCCTTCTTCCTTCCCTGTGGTCTACCTTGGTTATTCCACTGGCTCCAGTCCCTTCAGGTTATACCTGCTGTAGCAAGAATTGTCTTGTTCTAAGGCAGGCTCTCCAGCTCTGTCCCTTCCACTTGTCATCTTTCACATCCCTCCTCCTGTATCTTCGTGTCCTTTCCTGTGGGTGGCCTCACATCTCCGGTGTCTCCTGACACTAGCAGGAACCCATTCTGTCTTTCCTACCTCTTTCCCTTAAAAATATATATTTCAGCAGGGGCATTGTGTTCTCCTTTGGCCGAAGTTTTGGCATGAAGTGGAATGGTGTTGGCTTTCGCCATGCCAGTGGGAGCTGACTGACCAACAAAGGGAGGTTCATCACCTCCTTCTGCTCTGGGCACCCCACAGCCCCTGCTGCACCAACCCTGCTGATTATGCCCAGCACAGTGGGCAGGGAGCAGCAGGAGAAGGCTGCTCTGCCAGCCACAGGTAGCCAGGGGCACACACAAGGACAAAGCAGCCAAAATCAAAGGGACCAATCCCACAGATCTGAGCAAGGTGAGCAGGGCAAGTGTGGTGACAGTCACTAAGTCCAGGCACAGGTCCAGATCCCAGATAAGTTCATGATGAGTAAGAAATCAAACAAGGAAGTCAAGCCAGCCAGGCACAGCCATGATCCAGGTCAGATCCAGACACAGTAACCAGTAACCAGGTTACTCACCAGTAACCACTGAGCCACAGCTCAGCTCTCTCCAGGAAAGTGGTGAGGGACACACAAGGACAAGGCAGGAAATCAAGTCTATGAGTCAGCATTAGGGTCCAGATCAAGAATATACATGCCAGTCACACCCAGGATATTCTTCAGGATTTCTCCCATCACAGAGGCTGTTTAGGCTGTAGATGTAGATTATTTTTTCTCCTAAACATGGAGAATTTTTATTCTAGAGGCCATTACTTTCTGTTTTATAAAATGACTTTAATTTTGGTGGAAGATGGATATTTGATGGTACTTGGAACTATGATCTCTCTGCAGAGCAGTGACTGTACTCTCAGCTAGGCAGTAGTTTGATCTTAATATCCTTGTAGAGCAGCACTGCATGCAAAACACGCTTCCCAGGAAGGTACCAGCACCCTAACAGCCTGACACCGTAATCTCCTTTCATAGTGCATGTTGCCTGTCTTTTGTTGATAATAACTTCTCTTTGTTGTTATCCTGGCTCGAGTTCAAAGCAGTGATCTAGAAATGAAAGACTGTTGTCTCTTATCAGGCCCAGGAGCCATTCCAGCTTCCATCTCAGAAAGGATGGTGTTTAATGGCAATCATTTAATTTTGTAGATTTCTATAAACAACCTTAATGATGTCATTAGAATTCTCAAGGCTAAAAGGTAGCCTTCCCAGTTCAAATTGTCACATTAAATACGTATGGTCTATTCCAACTAATTGAATTAATTTCCTGTTTCAACAGAAAACAAAAAGAAAATATTTTAAACCTGAGTTTACTTATGCTGTTGCTATTTTTACTTTGGATTTCAGAATCGAATGGACCCACAAATTTTTCTGACTGGACTTTCTCTTTTCCCTTGACAAACAGTAAATTTGATAAAAATATTTTCTCCTGTCATGCCAGTGAATTTCTCAAAGTGACCTTCAAATACAGTGTTGATTACCTTATAGTTAAGCTGTATAAAATAACTCTTTTTTGGGCAAATATTGCAAACTTAGAAACAATTTTTCTGTAGAATAGAGGAGTCAAACGCATAAAAAGGCAGCAGTTCAACAGTGGATGATTTGAATTTAATTTTAATTTTAGTGTGTGCCCTGTATTTCAGGAAAAGAAAACTGCAAGTATTTTTTTTTCCAGTCTTCAGAGCTTTCTTAAAACATAAATGGTATTTTAGACTTATAGTTTTAAATTAGACTTGTTGTGAAACTATACTACTAGATCCAAGAGCAAAATTAGGTTATACATATAAAATAATCAATAATAAATTGCACTGAACCTCTTGAGTTCAGCCAATTAATTGTTGTAGCAAAATAAATCAGAGTTTAATAACTTTGAAGTTATTAAATGCACATCAGTGGACAACATTCACATTTGTTGTCAGTCCCAGAAGCCCGAGATACACATAGGTCCATTTGGTCGTAAAGAAAATAATTCATTTCTCATTTTCAAAGATTTTACTGGAGAGCATTAAATTAATAGCCTTCATATTGTGCTAGGATATCTGAAGGTCCAATACAGCACCTTTAGTTCACAAGTTATTTCCACTGCAGTTAGTATCTGATATAGCTAAATAAGTGCTAATTTGGAGAAGTCCACGAAGTCACGATCAGACTTTATAATTGCATTATCAGGTTTGCTTCCTTTTTTCACTACACTGCAGAGCATTACTACTAGCAATGTCAACCTCTTTCAGTCTCTAGACTGTAACTGGCATACCTTGATCTCTGTACTACCTTTCCAAGAAAAACCATCTATCAATGTGCTTCTGGCCAAGACTGAAAACTGATGGTGCTAAACTTTCTATGCAGGGTTCAGAAATAAAAAGCTGACACACTGATAATTACTTACAGTCTTGCTGACAGTCTTGGCACTGCTTCAGTTGCCTGCATCAGTTCACCTGGATTATTTACTCAGCTTCCTGTGCTGGCTTAAGTTTATGCCTCCTGGGCCAGACATTGTCATTCCGTATATGGCTACCTGGCCTCCAATCCACGGTTTCGGTACCAATACATGTTATCAGTGCCATGTGTAATCATACATTAGAGCAGTTTAAATTGATCCCTAAAAGTGAGAAATGCAGGTCCTGAGTCACCTGATCTGACTTTGAATTTAGGCCTGTTGCAATCTGGGATTTAGGCCAGATGACTCCAGAGGCCCTTTTCAATTTAAATTGTGCTATGATCCTGTCATCTAGGGTGTTCTCAGTTTTACATGTACTTGCCCATAACTATACTTGCATAAATTAAATTCATAGCTGATAACCCACTTTATTCATATCCCAGCACCATAGTGACTGAAAAGTGTTGCTAAATATGCATTACATCTCCATTAGATAAAAGATGTGCTACTACCTCGGTAAAAACCTAAAGTGGTAGGCAAAGTATCTTACCTTCCAGTAAAACAATCAGATAAACAAACAAATATGTGTTGGTTTAATTTCTCTGTACATATTAGTAACAGTAAAGCCATATCTGAAGTCAGGAGAACTAATCAAGATCTCTTTCACAGAGAGAATGTCATAGATAGAGTTGAAATACCACTTTGCTTCAATTTTCGTTTATACTGAATGGAAACATTTTAGTTTTTCACTAGCAGTGCCTGACATTAGCAACAGAGGTTGCTGAACACTGTAAAACCTGACAGTAATATATTCCTGAATTTTTGAGTGTGCTCACTTTTGCTGTGTTTGTATATTGCCTTTCATGTGGTTTCTATAAGCTCTTGTGGTGCTGTGCATAACATATGAGACTCCTTGGAGACATCACAATGAAATTACAGCCAGCAGTACTTAAAGTACTTTATTTTAATCAGTATGATTGCTTAAAAAGAGACAGTTTCACAATCATGTATAAATATTGTTTTAGATATTTTAAATGAATCTTAAATTTCAGATATTCTCCAGAGAAAATGCTGCACAATGATTGCATAGAATAAAGAAAAATTGTCATGTGCTTCCATGTGTTCAAAGACAGGCACTAAAATTTTTCAAAGGTCAACCACCTGCAAATACTCTCCAAGTAGACTTACTGTGTTGTTTGTTGAATGTATTCAAAGATATTATAACTGTTCATGTATGTTTTGAAAAATGGATGTTGTGGTTTAACCCCAGCTGGCAACTAAGCTCCACGGAACTGCTCACTCACTACCCTCCGATGGGATGGGGGAGAGAGTCAGATAAGTACAAGTAAGAAAACTTGTGTTATGAGATAAAGACAGCTTTACAGGGGAAGCAAAAGATGCACACTCAACAAATCCCCCACGCCCTTTCTCCTTCTTCCTCCCACTTTATATTTTATACAGAATGCCCAGAGGCGTTCTGTACCATATGTCACCATTCTCATGGTCCATGAGGGCCAACAATCATCAGGGCACTATGGAAGATTTAGGACAAAGCATTTGCTACAGGTTGATCTGTCAATTTATAACTAAAAACAGAAGCAATTTCTAAACCAATCAGATTTTTCATGTACAGAGATTGCTTTTTTCTATTATTTGGCAAAAGTAATTTGAATCATTTTGCAATTAATTTCACAGAAGTATAGAATATCTTGTGTTGGAAGAGATCCACAAGTCCACAGTCCAACTGCTGGCCCTGCACAGGACACCCCAAGAGTCACACCCTGTGCCTGAGAGCGTTGTCCAAACACTTCTGGAAATGTCTCAGGCTGGTGCTGTGACCACTTCCTTGGGGAGCTTTTTCCAGTACTTGACCACCCTCTGGATGAAGAACCTTTTTCTAATATCCAGCCTAAACCTCCCCTGACCCAACTTCAGGCCACTCCCTTGGGTCCTGTCCCTGGTCACCCCAGAGAAGAGATCAGTGCCTGCCCCTCCTCTTCCCTCACAAGGTACCTGTAGACTTCAGTGGGGTTCTCCAGGATGAACAAAAGAAGTGACCTCATCTGCTTCTCATACGGCTTCCTCTCCAGACCATTTTATTTATTTTGCATTAATACAATGTTTTTCTAGTTGAGATCTCAAACTACCAAAGAAGCAGAAAGATTTTCACAATTGTGTGGAACTTCTGTGAAAGTCCTGTGCAGTGACTCATTTGGAGAACAGAATCTTGATCTACTAAGTCACTGCTAAAGCTGCAGTCTCTTAGGTATGTACTCCAGGGAAGTTCACTGCCCACAGAATGCGGGGAAGAAGTAGCAGTTTCACAATCCTAGAGCTATTCCTGACTTGGTAAACTGCCCCCTTCCCCCGGGTTTGTCTTAGTAATTTGTTTCTAACATAGGCTGCAAAAGGCGAACCTGTGTTTCCATTAAGAAAACATAAAATTTTATTTTGTATATCTGTACATATATGTTTTTTGAAATTCAATGATTCCACGCTTTCTTTTTGGCGTGCAACAAAGGAGTCAAGAAAATAGGAGCAAAACAATGAAGGAGATTTTGATTTTTGCCAAGATGCTGAAAAGACTTCCCAGGATCACGTTAACTTGCAGACAGATCGGACTAAATACATTGTGTCCTTGAAAATTCACATAACTCGAAACATGATTTGAAGTGCTTACAACCTAAAAAGTTTTAATTCCTCAAGCAACTGTTTCATGTTTGTTTGCATTGTTTGGATTGGTTTTATCTTTATTTGTGACTCATACAGATGATTTTAGTTAGAAATAATTTAGAAAAGACCCTGGCTTTATAAATTAGTAAAGTAAAGCTTTGATGTTGAAAAGCGTGATTTACTTTTGACATAGCACTTGTATTTAACTAATCAAGGAGTTGGGTCATCAATCCTGTGAAAAGCTGGGTTGGAGGCACTGTAGAAAATTTTCCCTGTGTTGTGGTACAACAGCTGAGTTTTAGAAGAAAGAGGGAAAACTGATTGATAGCAGAGGAGATATGGCAGAAGACTATCTGGTTTGATATTAGAGATCTTGGACAGGGTTAAATAACATAGCGATGGAAGGTTAATACAATGTAAGTATAGATGAAATACGTGAATAACTTAAGATTAGGGTGAGGCTGTTAATGAGTTGCTTCCTGGACCTACATCCATGAAGCAAGCAGTGCTGGCCTTTCATCCTGTGCTGCAGTTCCATCATTGTTTCATAAAATGAACTATTTTCATTGCTGAAATAAAATAAATTCAGATTCTGCTTGCTTTTGTGAGAGCATCTTCCCCCTACAGTAATTTTAACAACTTTTTGGGCAAAACCTGGTGAACCATATGAATCTAAAAATAAACTACTAAGAAAAATCCATTAAGCAACACCATCATGAAGCCCACCTCCATTTCCTGTGTCAGAAACCGTCTTTATTTTAATATGTCAGAAATAATCAGTTATTTTCCTTAGGTATAGAATCAATATTTAACATCACTTTTCCATCAGTGTTGTTTTGTTAAAAAAAATAAAGCATCAGATGTATAATTTAGTGTCTTCCATATTGAATATCAATATTTCACCACCATATTTGTGATAAGGATGTAATTTTAAAAAACCTATAATATTTCAATTTAGCATATTTTTTCTCATTGAAATATTTTTGGCAGCTGTTTTTAATGTTATATAGCCTTACCAGAAATTACCTCCTCTGGACAGATTGCTAGATATCATAGTTAATTCCTGACAGCAGAAAAAGTTCAGATTTTAATGCTTCTATAATCAATTTCAAATTATCTCCATAATGAAGGATTGCTTTCTGGTATCAATATGCAGAGCAACCAGGCATCTAATTCTAAAGAAGACAAATCACCTAGGCTTTTTAGAGGATTTTTCTGGTTTTAAGTAAGAAATTTCGAAGTCCCTGTGAGAGGAACATGAAACATAATGGGATTTTTTACCACTAGTTAGGCATAGGGAGGACTCCACAAGTCAGTAGGTAATGGTATTTGTATCCAGGTGAGAACAGACAGCACAGAAAAGAAGCACATTTGGTTCACGTGTCACCAGGGAGAATCACCAAATCCTCTGGCTAGATCAATAAATGCCAACAAGCATAACTAATGATCCCAAGATGTAAACATTTGACTCTGGAAGCTGAATTGGGGTTGAGGCTGATGTTCTTCAGTTCAGGGAAGGATGAGCCAACAATCGTGACAGCCAGTCACTGATGATGGAGATGGTGCACTGCTGCCTGACAACACTTTGAGCAGTGCTAATCAGCATCTTGCATGTCATTGTGAAGCTGTGACAAAGCACTGAAAACACCCAGTATGTTTGTATAAGGAATTATCCTGAACTTTTAAAAACCCGAATGGACAAAAAGGAGGAATAATGGGGGAAAAAGAAGAAGTTCAGCATAAGAATCAAGTTAAAGTTTGCTACATGACTAAAAGAAATAAAGATTGATTTTCAATCAACAGAGGACTCTTTAGAGAAGAAAGAATCAGCCAAAGTCTGTACGTAGAGTGATTTAAAAGAAGAGGAATTATACAGCAACAACAAATGGCCATACAGACATGATGTCATATGAGAGACAAGCAGAACTTCAGCACCCAGACAGTAACAAAATCCTGCAGAAGTTTTCTGATTGCTTTTCTTCTTCACAGTAAGAATGATTCTGTTTTTCTTATTTTAAGAAGTTATTTATCCAAACAAGGACTTTACATTTTATTCCATGACAGCTTAATTTCCTTAAAAGCCTGAAGGTGAGGCACTTTGTCAGAAGTCTTTCAGAAATCCATTTTGACTCATTTATCCTCCTGTTTGTTTAAGGATTCAAAGAGCAGCAGTGATTTCTCCTAGTCCTGCCTCACTTTTTAAAAAAAAAGCGGTGTTGACTTTTGTTAACCGGGTAATATTTACCAGTGCTCACCATTTCCCTGCTTTATTAAATTTCCTGCTTTTGGGTCCTTAGAGACATCAGGTTTACAGACCTATTGTCCCCAGAGCTGCTCTGGAAGCCTCTTTCAAGCTGATGTCAGACCAAGACAATTTCAAGCAAGAGACACTATGCCAACCTTTATAGTCCCACAGTTGGCTCCATTCATTTTTTATAACTCTTTTATAAATGCCATCTGGCTCTGGTAATTTTTATTTTATTGTGCATTTTGTAAATTTGTTTCTTACCTTTTTTATACTCTTTTCCATTTTCAGCAAATGATCTGATTATTCACTCAGAAAAAAGGGACCGAGACTGGGAATTTTCCTAGTTTTTCTCATAATAAACTCAGGGAACTGATTTAGTGCCTGTGCAAGATCCTGATCTTTTCCAAGTCTCCTTTCCCATGTCGTTCTCCAATTAGTCCAAGTTACTCGCAACTAAGTTTTCTGCTCCTAATATACTGTGAGAAAAAGTTATTATCTTTTATTCCTTCTGTTAAGGGTTCTTCAGAGACTTTGTACTGTGATTTTGTATAAAGAGATTATACCATCAGAACTTTTAATTTAAGGTAAATAGCCTAGGAACCACTTTTAGCTAGAAAATGTAAATTGAATACATCTAAAACTTCATTGGTCAGAATCATTAGAAGGAAAAAACCCTAAAATGTAGTTTCTTTTAAAGGAAGTGTCCGTAAGTTATATGCTGTTGTTTAAATGAAAGCACACTGTGGACACTCACAGTTCACAGCACCTGTGAACAAACAATCCAATGGATATATTCTCATCAAATTGACACCTAGATCCTGACTATGTCCTAGGCATCCCTGATGCATTATTGAGGAAGACAGGAACGAAGAGGTCCCTTCCAACCTTACCCACTCCTTCTGTGGTTTTGTGAAAAGATAGCTATTCAGAAGAAAGGCAAAATAAAAACATTTATTTCCTAAAATTGCAAATATTAGAACACTCTGCAAACTGTGCTAAGGAATATCTTGTGGGGAAAAAAAGTAAAGATGAACCAAATTATTTAACTGTTCCCGTGATGAATTCTAAAGTAGTCAGCAAATGGAAACAAATTAATTAATCATTGCAAAAAAGTCCCTCTCCCACCTAAAAT
>WAAE01017101.1:0-24829 GCA_013400495.1 Nicator chloris
TGAAGGAAAAACTGGTGCTCACCTTTGGCTAATAATAACATTTATTGTTGATATTAAACGTACTGTGTACTCATCAGGAGAGAATGAAATGAGTTCCATTTGTGACACTGAACTTAAATACAAATATATTCCCCTTGAAGTTAATGAAAGAGTATGCACCCACTTTATCCTTGAAAATTGGTTTAACATTTCCCTGATTACATTTGTGCTTCATTCATTTTTGGATAAATGCCCAAGGTTTGTGTACATCTGTTTTGCTAGGGAGGCAAACTGAAGTTCTTGTTTTCTTTTCATTCTCCTAGCTTCTTAAAGGAATATTTTGTAGCTTGAAAAGCAATTTAGGAAAACTATTTTAGAAATGTGTTCAACTACTCTTTCCTAGGAACCATCCTGAGGCTAAAAGGGGCAATCTTGAGAATGGCTTTTTTGGACACCACAGGATCTTTGGTCCCACCAGCACATGAACCCTGGAGGGAACACAACGTTCCTGAAGATAAAGATGAAAAAGAAAAAGCGAAAAAGCGACGACCTGTCTCAGTGTCCCCTTCTTCCTCTCAGGAAATCAGTGAAAACCAATATGCAGTGATATGTTCAGAAAAGCAAGCAAAAGTTATCTCACTACCATCCCAGAACTGTATTTATAAGCAAAATATAACAGAGACTTCTTTTGTTCTTCGTGGAGACATAGTGTCATTGAGTAACAGTATCTGCCTTGCATGTTTCTGTGCCAATGGACATATTATGACTTTTAGGTAAGACCTGTTTGATAGTAACCTAAATATAAAAATAAATAGTCTTCTGCTACACAGACAGGTTCCTTTTCCACAGGATGATGAATTTAAAAAAAATTACATTCACTCAGGGTTGATGATTCTCTAACACTTGAGCTTGAATAATTTTGATTGCACATATTCCTACTAGTTATGTCTCTAACATGTGAAACAGTTTACCACTTTAGCTCAAGCTACACTGACTCAACATAGTTCCAAACAGGTGATATAAGTTCATCACTTTGTCTAAAAGTTGAATTGATTCCCTGATGGAGAAAACTGCCTTGAGTCAAACCTTTAGCTTGTACCTGACCAGAACTCTGCCTATTTTTGTGGAGCTATTTGCATCACACTCATGCCTCAGTATTTTGTTGTGTAGCTTGCTTGTGTCTTAAAGTCCTTAAACTCAGGCTGTGAAGGCAAGATTAACTGCTAGCAGTTGTATAGTAATAAATCATCTGAAGTAAGGGGCTTAAGTTATGAGTTTAAATGTGTTGTAGTAGTAGTGTTTAAATATACTTACAGGTCACCTATGTAATTTTCATGTCCTTTATCTTAAATGTTTCGAAGTGCTATTTTATTCTGAACCAGCAGCGTGTATATACTTATACCCTTGCTCTTTCAGTTCAGTTGTGGCCTTATGATAAGATGAAGGTGGAACATGGCCCTATAACATTCTGCCAGTCAAGTTCCTAAAAGATTATTTTTAATGTTGCCAAAAGAATCTTTCAGCTTTGAAAACTCTGTAAAAAATATTTCTGTAGGAAGTTGTTAGGAGTAAAACTAAAACCGATACAATCAAAACTTGTTCTTTAATTGTAGTGTGTAAGTCTGTAACTCCAGTGATGTATATCCCATGTTTTATGCATTCTAAACATCTCTATAAAATTCTGCTCACCTTGCAGGGCAAATAGTATTGTTTTGCCCAATGAACACTAAACTTAGTAATGTTCAGATACCATCTATTGAAACAAATCCTGTCTTCTTCAGGATTCACATTGTTTTCTAATGAGCTCTGCATATGTGCTGAATTATGAATGCTGAATTGTTACCCTGTGTGGGGAAGTGGGACTCCAATGCTGAGCTCCATTTCATAGGCATGAATTGCTGCTGGGGAGTGGACCTTACATGCAGTTTGTGTGAAGTTGTCAGAGCACTGTATCATACCCAAGATGCCAATACTTAACTACTGATATGAGTTCAGATAGGACTTAGTAACAAACAAATCTGTAACAGAAACGATGCATATGCTCTCATGGATGTCATGCTTGTCCTATCTGATCTAATGTTTTTGTGTTTTGAAGCTGTAAATACGTGTTATGCTCCCATTGATCTGAAGCAAAACACTTCCCTGTTCCTGACTCTCTTAGGAATATTCTTATTTTAGATACATGCATGGCAGAGGTGTCATATCTGGGTGATATGCTTACAAGAGAATATTGCTTTTTATTTCCCACTTCTAAAACTTACCTCCAAAGGCAATCTCAGCATCATGCAAAAAAAGGAAAAGAAAAAACAAGGCAGCCTGATACTGTTGTGGTAATGACATCTTTCTTTGGTTTTAACTTCAGTTTGCCCCTTTGCTGCTTTTTTAGTGTCTAGGATTAATAACCTTATGCAGATGGTGTCTACAGCAGAAGCTGTGTATTGTATATTGGGACATTGGCAGCTAGTAACTTTTGTAATTTTTTTTAGAAGACCTTCACAGGGGATGTTTGAGACAGGGGTTTATTTTCAGTTCTACTTGTCAAGAAATTACTTGTTTTGTCCCTTCTTACTCACATTTTTTATCACGTTGAGGGAGAGGAATGTTTGGTAGGGGAATATTGTTCTAGCCCAAGGGTGCTGTCTGTTCTTCAGTAGGTTGATACAGTAAGTTCTGCAGTTACATGTACAGAATCAGAAAATACAAGGTAAGCAAACTTTGCTTTAAGAAGACTTTCACTTCAATATCTAGTCAGAGAAAAAAGGGGGACTTAATTTATAGGATTGTTTAAAACTACTTTATTCTGTTTTCCTTTGACAGCACACTCATGTTATATTTCTAAATTTTCTCAAGGAGAAATCTTTTTTAGACTTGTGTTTTTAGTCAAGGAGAAATTATTAACCTGAGAGAAGAGACAGGATGTTTAATTATAAACTCTTGGTAGATACTTATCAAAATACCTTGGTAATTAAGTAATGCCTAAGTCATTAAATAGTGAATTTGTGATTCACATGCTCAGACTATCATTTTAAAAACGTTTTAATTTCACTTTTGAGGTGCTACCTTGAAAAATCTGATGTTTTGAGATTCCGTAACTTCATTAAATGATACCTGTTTATGTGGTACTCATGCAGACGGTGAAGAGAAAAAATTACCTGTTGCAGTTTAAAAATGAGCCATTTGATCAATAATGGACATTTCTGCCATGTTTAATGGGCTTTTTAATTCCTTTCCTTAAGTTTGCCAAGTTTAAGGCCGTTGTTGGATGTATATTACCTGCCGCTCACCAATATGCGGATAGCCAGAACATTCTGCTTCACCAATAATGGACAAGCACTCTATCTTGTCTCACCAACTGAAATACAGAGGCTCACCTACAGCCAAGAAACATGTGAAAATCTTCAGGTAATAAACTCTTTTTAAAAAATTGCGTTTTTTCTTAGATACATTCTGAACTGAGCATTTAGGCTTTTGTGCTTTGATTTTTTCCCCCCTTTTTGTTTTTCTTCGCTGTAGAGTCTGATTCTGGATGAAACACTTCCACCTTAAATTTTTGTTTCATCCATGCTATTGTAGCTGAATCAGTTTCTTCCTTAATTTTGTTTTGATCAACAGGAAATTTCCTCCTTTAACGTGCAGTTAAAATTCCCTTGATCAACTGACACTTGGGGAGGTGTGTGCTGACACAAGTGGGGAATGCTAACCTAGGATATTTGAAGGAAGCTGTTATGTTTCAGGGGTATTAAGAGCTTGAAAAATTCTCAGTCATGCTTCAGCTTGGTAGCTGTATAGAATAATGAAGTAGCAGAGTTGCAGGCTTTACTTGCATAGTGCTGTGTGGATATATGTATTTGTAGATACAGTTTCAATAGAACAAAGTCAGGAGTCTTGCCCAAGTTGTTGAGGGGCAAATAAGCTGTACTTGAATGTATTTCTTTGCTTCTGAATTCCATGAGCTCTAAGCTTGCAACCAGCAGAAGCAGATGGTTTGGACAAATTTCTTCATGTGTTTTTACTTTTCTATTTCCTACATCACTTGGCAAAGACAGATGTCCATTAAAGCATATTTATTTTAGGATTTATTAATGGATTTGAATTTCAAAAGTGAAAGAATATTCCATTTTTTTTTAGTAATTTAAGCCTTGTTACGTCTTTTTTTCATTTGCAAAGGAAATGCTGGGTGAGCTCTTCACTCCTGTAGAAACACCAGAAGCACCAAACAGGGGGTTCTTTAAAGGTCTGTTCGGAGGTGGGGCACAGTCACTTGACAGAGAAGAACTCTGTAAGTTATCATTAATTGTTATTTTTCTGGTATTTCTTCCCAAGGAAGGCAGTGATCCTTGATAAAAGTATTACCTGTGTTGATAGAGCATTACCTTTGTGAAGGGGAAAGTAAAATAGGAAATGACAAATACTTTATTCATAAATTTTGTGTTGTATGCCTTACCAGCAAGATCAGAAAAGCTTGGTATGTTTTTTTTTCACAGGTTCTTTTAGCTCATTTATTCAGCAGTTGATGAGTTGTCCCGTTTCTTGTTTTATTATCTTTCTTTTATTCATCTTTATGAAGCCTGTAGTACTGACCATGATTCAATTTTTGCTGGTAAACTGAAAGGGACTGCTTTTAGAGAATCCTGTTCTGGGCAGTGAGAAAATTAAAACTCTACTTCAGTTATTTGCCAGATTTTCCTTGTTTTACTTGTGCAGAGATGCCTTAGGAATGACAATGAGGACAGAACTGTATTATATTTCAATTCAGTCCTCTGTTTATAGGACAGTAAAATTCAGATTTGGCAAAATTTTCATTGCTTTATAATTTTTCTCTCCTTTTTTCTCTGGTTACTTTTTTTTTTTTTTTGCTGTGGTGGCATTTAGCACTTAAATATATTTAGGGAAAACAGCTTCCAGCTTATTTATTTAGATATTTGCTAGATGCAACACCATATTATGCAAGCTTATTTTTAAGAACCTTTTTCTTATTAACGTGAAATATATCTGTCAAAATGGATAAGGTGCCCTGCTAGTCCTTTGATTTATGGTGGTTCTTTTGATCTCTGCAGAATAAAAATTAGTCTTCATTGCTTGTGCCTGTATATTTTGAGCAAATGTCAGATATTTAGAGGTCACTTTCTGTGTCAAAGGTTTCTTTTTTGGGTGTTTTTCTGTATATATATGTATATGTAATACTATGGAAGGTTGGTCAAGTATTCCAGTAGGGAAATTTAGGTTCATAAATTATAATTTAATATGACTGAGACAGAGGAAAAATACCTTGTAATTTTAGATGCTATCTCTTTATATCATTTCAAGTTTTCACCATTAAGTTTTGGCTTGCATCTTTAAGAGGAAAACAGTATTGAATGGAAGAAAAAAATACTAATGGATTGTAGCCTGACAGAGTTTTCAATGACAATTCAAAAGACATTTGAGAATATCTTTAAAGTAGTCATATTTACCATGAGGGTCACAGCAGAATTTGTAATAAGTGAAATGATTTCTCTTTCTTATTTTGGAAATTCACAGAAGGATGTTTATGGTACTAATTTAAATGTAAATCATTCTTAATAGAAGCATAAAATCAAATCAGAGAGTCTTGAAATACCGCATCAAAACTTATTTAACCAGTTAATATTATTTTTCCAAGAGGCAAACAAAAGAAAATATTCAAACCATGTTTCATTGTTTAAAACAAATACTCAGATTTCTGTAGGCTGTACAATTCTGCGTGAGATGGGCACATCAAGTGTCTAGGTTGAACTTGGTGGCTGATGTCCCATTGTGAGCAGTCAATGTAGTCAGTGCCATCACTGAGTCTGGAGCTGTTCAGCTGGCCGTTTGTACTGGTTTGTTCCTGCAGCCATACTCTCTTTTTATATTACTTTTTTTTTTTTTTTGCAAGGTTTTTACAACTATGACAGCGTAGACACCTAATCTTCAGGTGTCTGCATGTAAAATTGAACTTTCATCAAGAGAAACTTCTGCTGGTGGAATCATGCAGTGGCTGGCTTACATACCAGCAAAGCACTTCCAGAACTAACCACAACTTTTATTTTCCAAACTCTGCTTTTTCCATTGAACTCAAAATGCATTCCACATGAAATAAGCTATATTGTGCTGGTGAAGTGTTTTTTTAACAATTCTATTGATGAACATCGGAATTTTAATTTCACACTTGAGCTGTAAAGAGCTTACAGTTTTATAACCTGCCTGGAAACTAGAAAATGTGTTTGAATGTCTCAGTTCTAATGTAGTAACATCTACTAACGTAGAGTAGTGAGTGTTGCTCATAGTCATACCTACAGTTAGCTGCTCGGTCTCCATGCAAAGAAATTACACCTCTATATAAACTGGTTTCAGTGATATTTATGTCATAACGATAGAAAAACTTACTATTCTGTATTTGCTGCTTTTGCTAATGCCTCCAGTTGGAGAATCAGCATCTGGGAAGGCATCAAGGAGTCTTGCCCAGCATATTCCAGGACCTGGGGGTATCGAAGGTGTCAAAGGAGCAGCATCTGGTGTAGTTGGTGAGCTGGCACGAGCCCGGTTGGCACTGGATGAAAGAGGACAGAAACTGGGAGAACTGGAAGAAAAAACTGCAGCTATGCTTTACAGCGCTGATTCTTTCTCAAAACACGCCCATGAGGTGAGTATGTTAAACTGGACATTAAACTGATTGTCAAATAAGTGCAAATTCTGCAAGTGACTGAGTTCTGCAAAGGCATGTTAAAGGTATCTAAAGGGCATGCAGTATCATGGATAAAGGATACTTCCCTTTCATCCATCACTCGTTACTCCTAATAATTAAGTACTAACTGTAAATAGCTTTGTCTCGTGGCACATTGCTCTAGAGCATGCATTCTGCTGGAGTGGCATGTCAGCTTCTAAATGTGCAACTCAATCCCCATTACTGAAAAAATTACTTATTGTCACTGAATTAATGAGAGTAATGCTTTATGTCACATTCCTCCTGTCCTTAAGAAAGATCCTGTTGTATGCAAACCCTCTGAGTGCGAGTTTGGTTTTTTCCCTCAGTGACTACCACAGAATGGCTGTTCTCATCCATTTTCATGCCAACTTTCCACACCCTAAACTCCTGTGCAACCACCCCATTCTCCAAAAAATGTCTTTTTCTGAGGCTAGATCACCAGCAATGATGCTACCATTAGAAAATTCATCATGCTAAGCATTCAGTGTTCAACGATGTGTTTGCAACTTTGAGAAGCCTTGCTGAAATCCTTTCTCGTGCTGCTTTGTAAGCATATTGTTTGTGTCATTGTACATTTTGGTACATTACAGAAACAATAATTAGAATTTTTTTTTTTTCTAGATGATGTTGAAGTACAAAGACAAGAAGTGGTACCAGTTCTGATGACTCTCATCAATCACATCTGTTTAATTTTGTCCTGATGAGAAAAAAATCTTGTTTTTTCATTAATTTTGGCAGGACCACTGAAATTTAAAGGAGTATTCACCATCGGATACTGTTTCCTAGCACAAATGACACACTGTTTTACCTCAGTCCTGGCTTTAACTGAGGAGCTATATATCTAAGAAACACACACAAAAAAGAAACTTGAGTGTTTCTTAGCTGTTGGTTAGCATAAAGTTGGAACAGAGAAGGTAACTGGAACATGTGGAAAAGTGAGTAAAGGGAAATCATGGTGAGATGGGCAGGGGCAATGCAGGGTCAATCCTGTGTTAATATTTCATATGCCAAAAGTTTTTGTGCTATTGTAATTGCTGCCAGTGTTATACCCTCCTGTAAGGAGAGGCAATAAATCAGGGGTCCAAGAGCTGGAATCAAGTTGTTTGTCTTGCTGGACAGTAGCTGACTTACAATTACCCTCTCTAGGACTCGCTATATTTACCATTGTTGTTGAAGAGGAGTTGAAGTTTGCTGTCACTTCTTTCATTTGAGAAGCTGGAAGCTTGGAAGATTTCTTATTGAAAATTGTATACATAGTTGACCTGTGCATCGTCTTTTCTTGGACCCCTGATCTAGTATTCTTGTATTCACATCATATTCTGTGACGTGCGAAACAATACGTAATTTTTGCATTAAAAAGTCAAGTGAATAATATGATTGGAATGTGTCATGCTGGGAGTTTTCATTTGTGTTATGGCCGTGCAATGTGAAATGTGGTAACATCTTCCTTGTGGTAAGAATTCTTCAACTTCTGTTCAGTTAAATATCATTTTTGCCAAAAATAGTTATTGGTTCAGGTTGTGTAACATTTAGAATTGGCTGTGGGTTCCATTCATGCTGTGAGTTTTTATAGATGTGTAACAGAATGTATCTTTACAGCCATTAATTAAAACAGCTGAGATAGTTTTGCTCAAGACTTAAGTTCTAGATGCCCCTTTAGTCCTTTACTATGAAATCAGATAACCTTGGGCACTCAGGTTTTCAAAGTTTTACACTCCTTGGAGGTGCTGATGCATGAATAATGGCAAGCAAGCATCTAATACTTAATAATTGTCAGTATGTTGTTTAGCAAATATCTAAGTTCTGCCAGTAGTGCTATTTTACAAGTACCTGTCTCAGTCCCACCCGACACTAAAGGCAGTTGCCCTAAAGTTTGGATTTAGTCTCTGAAGCAGTGTTTTCATTGTAAGCAGTGCTAAAGTGTGCACAAAAACTTTAAGAAATGCTGAAATAATGTTCCGTTTGGGTGAGGTAAATAATACAGCTGAGCTACCTTGCACTAAAGCTATATCAGTGTGAATGACCAGGGCTCTTTTAAAAAGAGAGGATTCCTTAAAATATATGCTTGCATTTCAAAATTTCCTTTAGACCTTTTTCCTCAAAGTAAGAATAGTTACTGACTGCTTTTGTTTTATAAAAGGGAGTACTTAGAAGCTGATAGGTCTACACTGTCTGAATTAATCACTTTGGTTTGCTTCTCCAAGCACTGCATTTTGTGTACTTTTTTCACAAACTTTCTGAATGTTCCCGAAGCAAAACCTTGGTTATATTTGTATTGTGAAGTGATATTGCAGGTACATAGATAAGGCAACCTTACAAAACACCTCAAGTATGCATAATATTGAAGTTACTTATGGTTCTTAAATCACTTTTCAAATGAGAGGCAAGTATGTTTGGGCTTTGAAGCACAAACTGATACATTTTCCCACATTATATAAACATTTAATTTCAAAAGACAATTGAATTGTGTTGCCTGCACACGGGCATGCCCTACTCTGCCCACTGCTCAAAGCACTTAAAAATGAGAATGTGACAATTGAAATAAGCAATATTATGATTTCTTGATGGCTCTGTCCCATAACTACCGAGACAATGTTTACTTGAGTTGCTTAACTCAGTTTGCCATGCAATATTTGCCTCTGCATGTTAATTTATTTTTAGTGTCTAATTAATGCATATTTAACACCATTTTGTGAGACATCCAGATAGAAGAAAACAAGATAAACCACTACCCATACCACATCCAAAAAAACCCACCCTAGCTGACACTTGTCCCCTTCCTTGTCTCACATTTATAAATTGAGATGACTCATTATTATTGGACCTGGTGAAGATAAAGTACATTTCAGAGCAACAGAATCCTGGGAAATTAATCTGGTCAGGCTCTGGGGGAGAGGATTGTAAAAGTATTCTTCAACAAATTATGGTGTCATTAAATGGAAGATGGCCTTGGCTTGAGAGGAAAGCACGCTTAACTTTCTCATCAAGATGCATTTGACAACCACCAGCAAGCAAAATACTAAGAGGCAATGAGAGACCATCTGCCAGTACCAGAAGAGTGGTGGCTTATTTGGTGTTACAGAATCTATCCTAGTTGAATCTCCTCTGTTGCTTATGTTCAGGGCATGCTTCTAGATAGGAAGACTAATGACATGATTGCTCATGAGATAAATACACAAATGGTTCTTGGTCAATAAAAGGGGCTATACAATTTTAGTACAATTTTAGTCTAAAATGTTACTTTTTCCTTCCCAGTGGAAGGAAGGCAATCACACACGCATCATTGCATCCTACTGTGCTATTGGTGGTGCACCTTTTGTACAGCAAAGTGTATGGAAATCCTTGCAGGGAAGCACCCCTGGTTTTTTCACTAGCGTTTCAGTTGTGTGAAATTTTTTAGAGTGTCTGGAAAACTATGAAATACAATTGAGCTATTACTTTTTTTTAATGAAAATAAGAAACTACCTGCTGCTACCTATATGTTTATATGTAGTCTGTCTCATTAGGAACTGTAAACTGAAGAAGCTTTTCTTCACCTTAGTCCTGCCAAATTGTAACTTTTGAACCCTGGTATGTGTAAATATGTGTGTATTCCTAATCAGTCTGAAAGTGTTACACCACAGGCATCTCCAGTGACTTGTTCCTCTGCAAACAGTCAGTTATAAAGTATAGTAATATATAGCTGTGTTCCTTGTCTGTCTTTATGCAAAGTTGTTGTGCCTGAGGTGGTACTTGCATGGCAGGTGATTTTGGAAAGCTACATCCAAAGGAGGATTTTTGGAAGCAAGTTCATTTTTTTTCCTTTTAGTTTTCCTTTTGTTTTCCTTTCTATGTTTTTTTTTGTTTGTTTGTTTTTTTGGGGGTTTTTTTGTGGGTTTTTCTTTGGTGGTGGTGGTTTTTCGGGGGTTTTTTTGGTGGTGTTTTGTTTTGGGATTTTTTTGGAGGGGTGGGAATTTTTGTGGGGTTTTTTTTTCCCGTTGTTTTTTTATTTTATTTTTGCTAAATTAATGGCACTGATCTTACCTGAACTTTTAAACTTGAATTTTTCCTGCACTTTAATTCCATCATGGTATTTTATTCCTTAATTTTGTTTCTGCTTTTGTGCAGTTCAGGTTCATTGTTTGTATATAAACACACATGTTCAATAAAGACTTTAGAACAGATTACTTTCAGGCACCTTTGCTAATTATGTGATTTATTTAGAATGTGTGTTTTCTTAGCAAAATATGTATATACAATAGAGAATCTAATGAAAGGCACGTCTTCTGTGTCAGCATTCAGTTTATAAATTACTGCAACACTCACATTTGTTACTAGATAATACAAAAGAAATCTGTTATATTTATACATACTGCTTAAGAATATACTTTTAGTTTTAAATAATTTTTATATATACACTTCTACCTTTAATTTTAAAAATACTTACGTTCAAGTTTTAAGTCAAAGTACTTAAAGTATGTATATTATCCATAGAAGTTGTTTTAAGCTTATGAATACATTCATATCTCATATCGAGATGATACAATTACTAAGCAATGAAAACAAATAGCCCATTTTGCTTTGCAGAAACTAATCAGTTATTTTTACCTCCCATTATGAACATCCTTGAACAATTCTCCAAGTATGGAGCAAGAAAATAGGGAACTAGCCTAATATTAAAGTTTTCTCAATAGCTGCAGACCATGGCTGACTGGTTTTCTCTGGCTGGGGTTTTTTTCTGGTGCACGAGAGACTTCTTTCAGCTCTACTTCTTGGACTTTTAAAATTGTCCAATACTGAAGTGAGATTTGTCCAATAAACATTTTCTTTGAGTAATCTGTGTATTTCGATCATACATCAGCTCTTTACATGTAAATCAGGGTTGGTTTTTATGTGGGTTTGTTTTGTTGGGGTTTTTTGTATCTGAAACGTGTTGCAAAACTTAAGAGTGTGGCTGAAGTGCCCTCTACTTTCTGGTTGTGGTTTAACATGTCTGGGTGGGCACTGACTGCAGACAGTGTCTGGTGTGGGAGGGAAGGACTGCAGTGCCTTGCCTCCCTCTCCAGGTAGAAGGGCAACTTGTCACTTGAATCTTCCCTCATGCCAGCCAATTTCCTGGGTAATTGATTTGAGTCTTTTCGGGTGGAAGTTGATAACTCTGCTACTACCACAAAATCTTTAAATAATCTGGAGACAGAAATTAATGATGCTTGAGGGGTGGAAATGAACAGAATCAGGGGGAAAAAAGGGTGTAGTATAGGTGAATCAGTTAAACCAATTTTACTTCAGTTTTCATTGAAAAGCTAACCTAGGCCAATTTCTTCTTCTTAAGCCCAATATAAAGGTGTGCTATATTATTACCTTATTACTGTTTCAAGTCCGATGAGTGTACTGTTTCTGGGTTCTTTTGCACCTTATAAAGTTTAGACTTAAAGATGTAGGCCTTAATTTTTAAAAAGTGAAAACGAAGAAGATAAATGAGGCAGAAACGCCAAACAATCAAATGAAAGATGTCAATCAGTATTTCTTTTAGTAGTTCCATGTGCACCTAGAAACATTTAAGCTAACCTACAGCTGTAGGTTTCTTTGACACTTGTACTTCTTTCTGTTAGTACCTAAGTTCCATATTGCCAGGCAAATAACTAGAAGTTAACCTGTTTCAGTTGAAAACATGTAAGGAGTTGTATGTGGATTACCACTACCATTCAGTCATAGGTGATGGAAAGGGAGAGGGGTGGGAACATGTTTTAAATATTCCCTTTTAAAACAGAATTGTAAATAAGCAGTACTGTGTTATTTTAGACCTGAGCTCTGCTATCTGTAGTGGTTAGAACTAGGAAAACATGCTGCTTTCTAGTTATGCTGCTGTTTCATTGTACCAGCACCATGGGGGAAAAGAAATACATCCGTAAATTTTTCTAACATTGCCCACTCCTGGGTAAGCATGCTTGATGTGTAGCAGTTCTCGTTTCTGTATATGTTAGTGTGTACATGTGTGTTTTCTTTTTCCTTATGTTCATTGCAACTTATTCTTCAGTTAAGTCTTGCTGAGCCCCACTAGCTCTTCTGAGGATGATTACTGGAATATGCATTTTTAGGTAGGGTTGCAAATCCATCTGTCTACAAATATAGTTTCATATGAACTGCAAATTGTACTGTTACAAACTCAACTATGTTAGATTGCATAGAGTTATTTTACTTACATGTACTTGGACTGAACTATGTCATCATAATGAAGTAAAAAATTAAGTATGGAATATTTTTGTAAATAAAAATACCTGTGCAGCTGGTATTTTAAATTTAAAATGTATTATACATTAATGTTTCAGAAAAAAATGTTCATATATGTGTATATGAATGTGTCATTATGCTGAAGGGCTCTTGATTGGGCAAAATAAACTATTCAAATCTCTCCTGAAACGAGTGTAGCTTACTCCTTTTCTTCCTGACCAGTTGTTCTTCTCCTGGCTGGAGCAGCAGGAAGGTGTGAGTTGTGCTTTATAACAAGCAGAGCAGCCGGGCTGAGGCTGATGGGGAGTAGCCCTGAAGGACCCCGAGCGATGTGAAATGGTTCATCTGCAGTGATGTCCCCAAGCACGTCTAAAAACGTTCTGAAATGTGCATACTGATGGTGACAATGTGAAGTCCTTTTATCTTCTGAAGTTACCAGAAAAATAAGGGTCGTTCATTGTACAGACTCAGTAAAGCAAAGTCTTTTCTGTAGCTGCATTTTGTCAGTGTCTATTAAATGAAGAATCCAGTGTGTAAGGGAAGAAGAGATGAAACTGGTATTTTTTTCTTTGCCATGTTTACAGTACAGCGGATGTATTATTTTCGTGGATTGAGGCTCAGCTTTGCCACAGACCACTTTCTAGCTTGCAGTCTTATTAAATTTACTGTCTTTTGCTCTTGGGGAGAGAGGGAAATACAAACAACCTGGCTTTGTAAGCATACTCTCAATGGTGGGGAAATAATGGATCCGAAGAGAGGCTTGGGAAGTAAATCTGAGAAGAGAAATTGCTGTACCTTGGAGAAATTTTTAAAATCTCTTGATGTCGAATAGCAAAATATTTCAGTGTTGGTTGTTTTAGTATGTGAGAATACAGTTTCATCCGTGGGAAAAGTCTGTTAGTTCCAGACTTCTCATTTTGTTTTTTCTTTAATATCTGGTGGTTACACGTAATGAACTGGAAGCTCTGCAGTGCATGGATTTATAAAAAGGATAATGCATTGGAATAATAAAATTGTTTTATCTTCAGTTTAATTGGATTAAAGATATTTGGAGCTGTCACACTGCCTCCAGCTACTCGCTAGGTCTCGTAGTCTCCAATAAAAGTAAAAAAGCTGCAGTAGAAGCAGCTCCCTCCACTTTGGGTCCTATGGGACTGCACACACAGATCAATGGACTGGCAAAGAGGGGAGTGCCAGAGTGAGGTGGCAAAGTGAAGCATTTTAGTTTAGTGAAACTCGTGATTTGATGAAACCTATATTAAAAATGTGAGTCCTTTGCACATCATGTGTTTCAACAGTTTCAGTGCCAATGTGTACTGTAAATTAAATGCATTTAAGACCTACAGACATATGATTAAATGCCCATCGGCACTTTCCTTACCCAGATTTTTTATTGGGGATCTTCATCCAGACAGAGTCACTGCACCAGCCCCTCCTTGTCGCCCACTGGCCCGTGAGTGCTCAGCGGGATCCCCCATCTTGCCTGCTCCCTCCGCCTGCCCTGTGCACCTGGGCTGCTCCCTTGGCCTCGGGTCGGCCCAGCAGGGGGCGCCGTCTGCCTTCTCCCTCAGGAGAAAAGGCGGCACCCCAGCCTGGCCTGGGGAAATGGGACGTTTTCCCCCACAGTCCGGCACCGAGGTAAAGCCAGGAGGGCAGGATGGCAGCAAGCACCAGTTTCTCACCTCCTAGTTTGCGGCCTGATTTTTCACGACGTGTAATTAACGCTCCCTCGGTGAGGGCTTGGGGGCCTGCACAAGCAGCTCATTACGGCAGCAGAGCTCTGCTCACATGAGGGCTTGGGGGCCTGCACAGCAGCTCATTACGGCAGCAGAGCTCTGCTCCCGTGCTGTAGCAAAGAGCTTTCTGTGTTTTCCAGCCACAGGAGGCAGTCTGAGCTCAGGGTTGTGCACAGGCTGCTCAGAAGGAGGAAGCTGTTCCCACCCCCAGTGCCCCCGCTGAGGCCTGGGGAACACTCTTTTAGCCTCAAACGTTCCCACAGAGCTGTTTGATTCCAACGCTACTCAGAAGGGCTGATGGAGGACTGTAGCAAAGCCACAGCCAAGATAAAAATGGAAAGGTTGATGTGTTTTGGAGCAGGTAACTGCATTTTTGTATCTTGTTTCTGTCTCAGTGTGAGCAGGACTTGATAGAGAGTTGAGTGTTTGAAGGGGTTTGTAATCAAACTGTCAGACTGTGGTATGTTTTGATAAGTTTATGAACTCCTCTGCCTAATTAAGCAGACATAATGAGAAATTTTATATAATTCTGGTTTCTGTGGTGCAAGACACTCCTGGAAAGAATAATGTGGAATGCAGTCTCCCGTAACAGAGGGAACAGAAAACAATTTCAAGCTGGTATATCCCCTAACTCTCTAGTGCATCTGCAACTCTCTTAGCACTTAAGTACTTTTTACCTGAATGTTAGTGTCACCTACTGACTGCGGTGCCTTTTCTTCCAGGATCTCCAAGGACACAGCACAGTGGTCCAAGGTCTCATGAGACTTCTCTTCCTTAGAGTTGCTGTCTTCAGACTGAGTATGCACACATTTGTTGTTCAAGATGTATGTCAGAACTTAATTTATAGAAGGAAGAACTGCTGTGTTTTTCTTTTTTAAATATGAAAGGGTTAGAAAGAGGACTAATCAAGGTCATTGCATCGTGTTTTCTTTTTAATATGCTCGAATCCAAAGTCAATTCTAGCTGTGAACTTAGAGGCCCTTTACCTCCCATTTTGTCTTTAGCAGAGCAGTTACTGGTTGGGTTTTAGAGTTCCCAACCACTTCACAGATTTTTTTCAAGACATTCTGGAAGTTAATTCCTTATTCTACTGTTTCACTTAAACCCCTTTAGAAAGTTTTTTTAACACATTTTTAAATATAATTTGTACTCAGAGCTGGATCCATGGAAGTTGCATTGACTTCTAGAGCTTTCCCTCATTTTTAAAAGGCCAGTAGTTTGTTTGGCTCTATGTCTGGCATGCAACTGCTTGCTCTTTTTGACATTCTCCTGTAAGCAGCTTCTTTCTCTCCAGTAGTCTAGTTATGCTGCATGAACCAGTTTTGGCAAGTAGCCTGTGGGTCGTAGTCACCAGTGCAAACTTTCTGCAGGTAAAGAAAACTGAAGAATAGCTAAATATGGCTGCGGCTATAAGCCTCTGACACCAGTATCACATTATGCCCTAAGGCAAAGTCTCTTTGTGTGCCCTCTGCAGGGAATGGTGCAACTCTTGGGATTTGCGTCATGTGGGACCTGGGGAGCATTGCATCTGAGGCCTTTCACTATTTCAGTGTATTTCAATAGTAGGAGAGGGAAGGCTGAGGTGGATGCAGAGTTTAGCAAGGATTTTAAGTCAGGCCATCAAGATGTCTTTCAAAGTATAATGTGACAGGGGTCAGCCACGTACCACATCCTGGAGAGCAAATTTCCAGCCTGAAAACCCCACTCCTTTTGATTTAACCTGGGGAAAAGGCAAAGCCTGTATGAATAATGGTGGTTTGCTGTATTTGCCCCTGGACTAATGGGAAGCAATTACCTACATTTTTTCCTGCAAGTGTTAAAAGAATTTCTTTATATTTTCACTGTAAGCAATAAGGTTGTCATTTGCTCTCAGTCAGTGTGACTTGCATGTCTTGCTTTATTGTTGAGCTACTATTGTTGGTCTACAACCTAATTGTTACAGGCAATGTAAAATCCTGGGGGAAATGTGGATCTGAGCCTGTGGTCCCATAGGCTTCAGCGTGGTAGAAGAATTTGCAGCAAAGCTCAGAGAGGCAAGGAGGCAGAAACAAGAAAGGCTTGAGCTGGTTGGTACAGCACCGATTCTCTTCTTGACATGTTTTTGCAGCAATTGTTCCAAAGAAAGTCTTATAAGTCTTTTCTCATTTCAAATGAGAAAGTCTTTTCCCATTTTAAATGAGAAAGTCTTTACTCATTTTAAATGAGAATATATGACGGTTTGTGCATTTACAGGGAGCTAACATTAACAGCGTGGAAAAAGAGAAGTTGGACTGTTTGAAAAATCCAACCAGAAGTGGTAGTGTTTGGCATAACTCACTGATCATGAGACACCTGGCATCCCACTGAAGGAGCAGTGATAGCTCTGGAGGGGACAGGGTTCTGAGAAGGCAGTGGACATGGAGACAAGCTGCTTGTATTTGCTGCTCTCAAGAGGAGGGAAGGCAGCCCAGGGGGAGGTGACAAGTGTGACAGGTGGCCCTGAAATTACCTCTGTGGCTGTGTTGTGTAGGATGGCATTTGTCAGAACTGGAGAAAGTATCTCAGTGAGTGCTGGCATGAAGCTTTGTCCTGGGCATGTGTACAACAGGATTTGCTTTAGAAGAGGGGCACAAAAAAGGGCCCACGAGGCAGCAGGCAGCCCCATTGTCAGCACCTGGAGAGAGCAGCTGGAAACAATGCCTGAGGAGACACCTGCTTGACCACAGGACCCATGTTATCCCAGGCATCACTTCACATATGGACACTATCAGACATGGGCCATGGGTTTCCAGTCACACCTGGAGCCAGCCTGGGGCTTGTGACAGCCCAGGAGTGACTGGCCTCAAATTTGTCTGGCAGCCAGGGTGAGGAGAACACTGACCCCAAGGCTCTTCTGTTGGTGGCAAGAAACTGAGAGCCAGAGTCTGACACTGCAGCCTTGGCCCCTGACTGCAGACCAGAATCTCTGTCCCCCTCAAAGTGATGCCAGTGGGGTTCTTGTCCTTTGCAGATGGTGGGAGGTGACTCAGGTACCCCTTGTGTGGTCCTGCTGGCTTCTCTGACACTGACACTGGGGTTCTGACCCCTGAGGTTTTCCGAGGGGAGCTGTGAGCTGAATGTGAAGACACAGCCTTTGATTCTTACAGTTTCTTTTCTTTGAGAAAAGACCCCTTCCCTCCACTGCTCAAGGCCAAATTAACTGGCAATGTTTGTTAATGTAAGAAGAACTGCACCTTACTTCAGTGAACTGATATGTGGCCACATCTGTCCAAAGAGCACTGCAGATGCAAACACCCTCTGGTGCAAAGAAATTGATTTGCAGAGCGCCCTTTCTTTTGGCCTCGCAGTTGCTGTCCTGCAGGTCTGCCGTGCCTTAGGACACTTGCTCCCTGCAGGTAATGCATGTGACACAGGAGCACATTTTTTCCTTAATTCATTCTCAGAGTTTTCAGTGAAGTGTTACATTTTGGCTGAAGACTCATGGGACGGCTTTCGCGGGCATGCCAGGTTTCTGAGCTTCACTGCCAGGTGTCTGTGAGTGGGATCTGCAACAGCCTCACAGGCTCAGCAGTGAATGTGCCCTGTAATAACAAGCCTCGTTGTTCTCAGGCACCAGATGGCTGTTCATGGGAGAAGTACTGGTAATATTGCAAGTAAATAAGCAAAGAGTCATCCCGTTCTCATCATTACCACCCATCCTGCTCTGGAGTGAAATAAAAGCCCTTCCTGCTCCATAGTTTTAATTAAAAGCTGTGCTGGTACATTATAGGGCATCAAGAATGACTGAAATTGCAGACTCCTGTTTTCCTACATGGGATGATTTACTGCATAGGAAATGGAAAGTTGTATATCTTCCCGACAGCATTATCCTTTGCTCTTCTGCACACGGGAGTAATGCAGTAACTAGGATATGCTGTAGTAAAACTTCCCATTAAAAGTTCCTGTATAACTAAAATACGGGTCTCTAGAAACTTCTACTTTGATCGAGTAACTTAAAAGATTCACACACTCAGCTACTTTCTACTTTTTATATTAACTCTTCCTACCACTCTGTAAGGTACAGGAAAACCTTTCCCAAAACCTGTGCTCCACATTTTATTTTTTTTTTTGTGCATCAGCATGGCAGCTCACTGGGGAGGTTTTTCCTTGCTTTCTGTGCCAGGGAAACAAATGCCACTGGGCCACAGGAATGGAGGTACCTTGTGGAAGAGGAAAGTTTCTCCAAGACTTTGTCTTTTTGCTAGCAGCCTCCCTTTTCCCATCAGGTGCATGAAGAAGATGCTGTTATACCATGAGGAGGAGAAAGGAGAGGCAGCAGGACGGAATGTGTACAGTGTGGGGTTTTGCAGGGCTGTTGCCCCTGCTCTGTGCCCCCTCCCAGGTGAGGTGACCCCTGGGGCTGGGCATTTGCCAGTTTTGGAGGGACCTGGGCTCGGGAACAGCATTTCCAGAGCAGGAGGGGCTGGGCAGAGTCCCAGCCAGATTTGCTGGAGCCCAGGCAGGGCGCAGTTGTATTTTGGACAAGTGAGGGATGGGAAGAAGAAAAGCTTGTGGATTGCCACCACGGGAGTGTTGTGGGCAGCTGGTGAGTTCAAAGGTGGAGGGGATGGGCCAAGGATGGCAGGAAGGAATAGGTCTGTGTAGGTAGAGTCACTGCTCCAACTGCTTGCTGGGATCCAGTTTCATGTTTAGCAAACATTGGGCATCCCTGGATACCTGTGAGATGTGGTCTGGCTTCTCTGACTCTTCTACCTCATGCTATTACCCTTCAATTAAAATTTGTTCTCTCACCAGCAGAGTACAACAGATGGGCCAGCTATGCACACAGCCTTTCACCTCTCTTAAGTCCTGAGAAAATCTCCCAGGGACAGGAAGAGCAGCACCAGTCTATGGCTCACCCAAAATCTGCCCGAATCAAACACTAGGGTATGCTGCGTTCTGTATAATCCTACTCACCTCTAATATGTGTTTGCCAGGAAAATCTTGTTTCTCAGAGGATGCATTACACAGACTTGTGGTTACTGCCTGCCTAGGGAGAGCCAAGAGGCAGAGCAAGAGGAAAAATTTACTCCAAAATACATAATGAAATCAACAGCGTGGATCTTCTATATAGGTCTGATGGCAATGAAGTGAACCCTGGGTCATTTAGCAATTATTTTGGTTGATCAGTAATAAGCACTTCACAAATTGTGGGACTCAGTTCCTGTGTAGGACAAAGCTGTATCAGATAGCAACCTTTGCCATATTGCAGAAACACCGATACAGCCATCCCAGTCTTTTCTGGAACTAAACGAATCAGCTTTTGTCAAAAGCACAATGAGGTACTAGGCTGCTGGTCTGGATTCAGAAACATCAGCCCTGTGGTTTCTCAGGAGTTTTTTTTTAATAAAAACAAAATGCCTTTACTTAGCTTAGGCTGCTATTATAAAATGTCATTGTGTGTAGATTACAGATTTTGCTGTAATCTAACAGTCAATCTTTTCCATATGAGTGCATGCTTTTGGTTGGGAAAACTATTATCTGAATATAATGGCTTTCTTTTCAAGCCAAAAACTAAGTATGGAAGGCACAGCCAACTGAAATGAGAAACACTACATTATTTCAGTTTTTGAAAACTGCTCCTATTTCTGACAGTGGTTTTGCTGAAGACAGTGGTTTTGCAGAAGAGATGCAATCTTTTTAAAATAAACCACAAATAATGGCTAAAAAATGAATTGGAAGCAGAATAAATAGAGACAATTAATTCAACTGAAAAAGGCTAATTTTCATTCTGATTACCCATGCTAGCACACAATCATCACTTAATGCCATTACAAGACTCTAGGATAAGGAACAAATCATAGAATTCAATTGATAAAATAAATGGTACAATGCATGTGCTATTCACTTCAATCTGTCAGTAATTATTCTCCACTGTGCTACACAAAAATATTCCCTTCCAGTTTGAACACAGTTTCAAAAATCTCATTAGGAACTTTGAAACATATAAGTGGGTGATGTTCCATCCTCTGTGTGTGTGTTTGTGTCTTCTGCCTTCACCCTCCAAATACATATTTGGAAACTCCTCTTGGCTTGCAAGTAGGTTCACATGTCCCCCCTCTATTCTGAAATATTTTGCTGAGGCTATTCGTCAAACTTCAAACAAATCTTGCTGCTTCCCCTCATCCAGCTAATTTCCCAAGCTAAACCACAATTAATTTTTTTGTCATCCTACTGCTCTGGACACATTTCATTCCTACCCCCAGCTGCCAAATGAAGTTCCCTGTAAGTGGCAGCTGTCATGCAAAATTGGGTCTGGAGGAAAACCTGTGCTGTGCTCTGCTGGGAGGACCAAGGGGTACCTGCAGCACGTGATGCTGTGTTGGTTTTGCACTGCAAAGCTGATGTGCCCTGGACATTGCAAGAACAGCTTTTAAACAAAAGTCCTCAATTCTATTGGTAGGGTCTTCATTTTCTGTTTTAAAGCATCACTGTCTAAAAGCTTTCTTTCACTGTAATACTGATCTTCCCCATGCTGACTCATTTCTGCCAGACCAAACACTCTCCAGGCCGCAGCATTTCTGCCATGGGCTGTGGGTGTGATGGTACAAGTGGGACTGCTTTTCTCATTCTAACGCTTGATGACCAGAGAGTGAATCAGATTTTGGAGAGGATTGCTTCTAGTGTGATGTGAAATTTAAGAGAAATTGTAAATTGAGGTCTGAGTCCAGAAATAATTTACTCAGCATCAGCAACTAGACAGTACATTCACATAACATTTGTTTTTCTGAGAAACTGGCATAAAGAGCCAGTTTGAAACACTCAGTACATTTGGATCAAACAGTATTGAGAAATCAATTCAAGAAATCATATTAACAACTGTACCTTAAAAAAATTAAAGTAAGCAGTAATTCTAGCTGGTACAGCACTGTGCTCCTAAAAATATTCTCTTAGATGGCTGAAAACTTTTTCAAGCCTGCCTTTCAGCTTATCTCTCATCTTTATAGACTCTGGAAAGGCATGTTAGTCTCTAGGCAATGAATATGATTTGTTTACTCAAAGAGCTCCCTGAAATCACAAAGCAGCATTACTGTATGTTATTAAAAGATAAAAAATGTATTACTGTCAGGTGAAGGGTCAGTGTCAAATCCTTGTTATATCGGGCAAATTCATATTTAAAGCTGAAGTAGTCTTGAAGATGCTCAATTGAAAGTGTCATATTCAGCAAAAATATCTCATGATACCACATTGTTTCCTATGTCTGGGTCCATCTAGTGTTGTCAGGAGAGAAATATCACCCTAACATGCAGCTGCCTGTCAATTTACCTCCCTGGATCCTTGCAATAAATGACAAATTGTACAACAACAACAACAAAAAATGTTAGAGAAAGGCCATCCTTACAGTGCATGAGCCCAGGCAGGGGGAGAAGAGAGCTGAAAGGCCTTGCTGGAGTCTTTGTCTCTTTCTGGCTGCAAGAGGTGGTTCTGTACTGAAAGGAGACTTTAAAAATGGCATTGGTATGTACTGTATCTCAAGGGGAAGAGGCAATAAAAGTAATTTCTGTCAAACAACTAATGGACTGGATATTGTAAGAAGCCATTCAGTTGGAAATCAGAAGTCATTTTTACATAACTGCATTCCAGAAATAATATCCTCTAAGTTTTTACTGCAGGACTCAGTTGAGTCCTGTGTATGTCTTTTACATGGAATCTTCTTCATAAGGGTTGCTATAATGCATTTTGTAGAAACCATGATTATAATCTGCATAATTATGCTTGCCCTGGGAAATTTTAGAAAATATATAGGAAGCCTGCTCGAAGTAGTGGTAGTCACAGTGATGTAATGAAGGTGAAGTAGCACAACTGTAACTCTTTATACCGAGACTAAACCATAATGTCTGTTGAACTGGGGAGGGGGCAGCTCGCAGAGCAGTGTGTGAAGACCGTAAGGCAACTTGTCCTTTCAGCTAAATTTTTGGAATCTATCACTTTGCAATGAGGTTATCTGAGGCAATTTAGGTAACTTTGTTGGATATACATCTCAAAAGAGTAATGGTAACAATAAACTGCAGAGAAAACAACTTACTCTTTTTCTGACAATTATACTTTCAATGCTGCAGTGAGCCCATTAACCAGGCACACGCATTAGCAAAACCCAGCATTTCATCTAAGAATAAGCGTAAGAATAACAATGTTTAAATGGGTTCATTCTAAATCTAATAGCCAGTTGAAAATCCTATAAAGTTTTTATCAAGTGTATAGATTCACCTAAATAGACAAAGTCCTTACTTATTTTCCCTCTACAGAAAAAGATGAGATCCTTAAATCCAATGCCCTTTGCACAAAGGGCTTGAATTTCTATTACAAATCTTAGCTACTGGAAACTGCCTTTGTATTGACATTTTTCTGACAGCAGAGGATCAACTATTAAAGTGCCTAATTTATTATTGCTCACATGCAAACAATTTCTCTCTTGCAGAATGAAGAAGTGCAAATAATTACTTATGCATTCCTGACGAAAGACGCCCATGAATTTTTCCCCCCACGTAGCAAGGCCATTGACCCATCAGGTATTTCTCTGGCAGTTCTTCCAAAGAAAAAAAAAATTATGTCTTTCAGCACCTTGGATATGATACTGTGTGATATGAGCAGCTTATGACGAACACTGTTCTCAAAAGATTTTGCTGAAACAGGAGTTCTGCTGCCTTTCCATATGAGCAATACTCATTGATGTATTCCTGCCATGAACAGCTACTGTGGGTGTTAACAAATCACATTTTGTCCCCTGGGACAGAAGTGGAGTTTGTATCATGTTTCGTTCTTGCTTCAGTCTACTCAGATATTTTATTTGGGTTGCAGATCCCATTTACTAACACAGTAACAGCCCATGTTCTCACAAAGCTGCTTGTGCTTTTCTTTCAGTGTCCCTATGCAACCCCAGCCTCATTTCCATGTTTTGTGCGTTATGGCAGAGCTCGTTGGCCATTAGAAGACGTACAGCGTGTAGCTTCATTAATGCCAGCTGTGAAGTAGCAACTTGCTAGTTTCAATTCATTTAGAACAAAAAAAGTTTCAGACATTCCCTTCAAGTGCAGATGTGACAGTGTGATTATTTCAAACTCTTCAAATTCTACAACAACAAATTGTGAGGACAATGAGAGCAGTGTGCCAGTTGCTCCAAGCGTGGTCTTTGTAACATTTGGGCATATGGGAATCATTCTGGAGTTTGCCTGCTAGCCCTCCTCCTCCTCCACCAGCAAAAGAACTAGTCAATGCTAAAGAAAACCCAGAGCATAGCAAACTTAGGATCTGGCTCCATCTTATGCTGGGATCTGGAGTTAAAAAGCAGTTAGAAGCAGATCCTCAAAGACATTTAGCTCTTTGAAATAAGTGGAAATCAGGCCATGCTTACATGTAAAGCTTTGCTTCTTTGGGAATTTCCAGAAGCACTTAAGCACTAAATTTTTCCTGAGAAAGCTGTGGACCTGGAGGGTTGAGCATTGCTTTTGGGTATCTATCCATGTGCTTTGGTGTCTACATATCACCAAGATTCTTGCCTGTGAGGTATGACCTCCTTGAATCACAACAGGTAACTGGTATCATAACTCCTTGAACAATTTCCCTGATGCACCAACAAGCAGCAGCAGCCCTCTTGTGCTAGAGATGTCCTGTTTTGATTGCTTGGGATCATTCATAATCCCTTGGCATTTTTTAGGAAAAACCTCAGCCTGCAATTTAATCGCAAGCCTAAGATGCAGCACCACCAGAGCTGCTATGAAATGTTAGATAAAGATGGTTTGGTGAGGCTGAGGGGAGACTGCTGGGCATGGAGGAGTGTTAGGGTTAGGGTTGGGGTAAGGGTTAGGGGCTGAGGCTTACGGGATGAGGGTCAGGGTTAGGGTTAGGGTTAGGGTTGGGTTAAGGGTTAGGGGCTGAGGCTTACGGGATGAGGGTCAGGGTTAGGGTTAGGGTTAGGGTTTGTGTTAGGGTGAGTGTTACTGTTGGGTTAGGGTTAGGGTTAGCGTTAGGGTTAGGGTTAGCGTTAGGGTTAGGGTTAGCGTTAGGGTTAGGGTTAGCGTTAGGGTTAGGGTTAGCGTTAGGGTTAGGGTTAGCGTTAGGGTTAGGGTTAGCGTTAGGGTTAGGGTTAGCGTTAGGGTTAGGGTTAGCGTTAGGGTTAGGGTTAGGGGCCAGAGGGTTAGGGTTATGGTTACGGGCTGAGGCTTAGGGTCTGAGGGTTAGG
>WAAE01017102.1:0-10632 GCA_013400495.1 Nicator chloris
TTCTCATATTGTGCATGTTTTTCTGACCTCTTAGTGCCCTATAATTACATTGAAAATGAAGGGAGAAACGGTGATGTATTAAATAGAACTACATAATTTTCTCACCTAATGAAACTTCTTCACCTTCTGACCAACAAACTCAAATTTCTTGGCAAAGCCATCTGGCTGTCCTGAATCACAGCCCTGTCCTTCATGTGCCTTAGCAAAGCTTCTAGAAGGCTCTGCTCCATGATGTTCCCAGGCACAGAGCTGAGGTTGACAGGTCAGTAGTTCCCAGGGTCACCCTTTCCAATGTTTTTGGTAAAGATGGGTACAATGTTTCCCATTTTTCAGTCACCTGGAACTTCTCCTGATTTCCATGATTTTTCCAGTATCATGGAGAATGGCTTGCCCAATCCACCACCAGGAAAGACTTGAAATTAAATGGAATGTTTTCAGAAAAGACATCAATCAGGAAAGAAAAAGATAGAGAAAAACACTTCAGTGAACAAATCAGTAGCTAAAATAATTAGCACTTCCAAAAGCCTTTTTTTCACAGATATTGAGAGACCAGACATCACTAGTCAAATACACAGTTTTCATACTGCTGTGTTGATGGCCAGAAGCTACACCCTCACCACAGCCTCTAAATTTTAACAGAAGTGTCAACAGCAAAATGTAGTATTTTACTTTAATTTAATTCTACGCTTCTGAAGCATTTTTTAGCATTTTCTGGAACTGATATCCTGATTTTTACCCATCAATATTATCCACTAAAGCAGTGGATATTATTCAATTTTGTCACACCTATTTATCAGTAATTTATAATCTTCACCCAGGACAAGCTCTGGATTTACAGAGGTTATTTGAATTCAGAGAGTTTTGTTCTGAAATTAGTAGTTGCTCTCCATATGTTGCTGTTTCATGTGCCTGTACTATAGTCAGATAGGAGAAAAAAATCTGCTTTTAATTGAGCCCCAAAATGATTTAATGTAATTTCCTATATCTTTTCGCAGTGTGGTTCATAGCAAATACCTTGCTTTTAGTTCCACAATCTGTTCCCTTGATGATCTCCTTCAGGAAACACAAGCTGCAATATATGATTATTCTGTCTCTCTCTTTTGTTGGTTCCCTGAGAGTAAAACAATGTTGTCCAAGAATTGGGGTAAAGACAAGCAAAATGCTGAAAATGTAATAATTATTTTACATTTTTTACGTAATTATCTCATCTTCTGTTTTCAAGAGAGAAGTCTCTAATATTTATGGGCAAAGAATAAAATAAAACCATTGGAAAAGCAAGAATTTATAGGACATTTCCCAGTGCAGTTAGAGACTCAGAAGTTTTAGGGCCGAGGAGGGAACTCACTTATCTGGATCTGTTCTGACTCAGAATCTTCTCACACATTTTGCTTTAGTAAAGTTAAATACATATTGGTGAACATGGACTATATAGGAAACAAGAAATCAAGAATGGTATAAAAATCACATGGGAAATTTGCAGACAGAAAAATAATTGGTGCCATTTTCATCAACAATACACAGACAACAGAACAGAATCAGGGAACCACGTTCACGTGATTGTCAAATAGAGTTTATCAATAATGATACAGAAGTATACATAAATATGTGTAAAACATAACAAAAAAAGTCTATATAATACAGAATAGTGAAAAGTATCTTCAGCCAACAGAGAAATGTTCTATCTGGACACATATTTCACACAAAAATTGACATGAACAGAATAAACCAGATCTGCCAAAATGTAAGTATTTAGGTTTTTATTTTTACTTCTAGAGTGCTTGATCTAAGACCAGTCAAGGCATTTCTATTGGGTCAGAGCTCAGTCATAGGAGAAAGAATATGAGAGACACAGAAATGTCATTCAGAATTAATGTCTTAAGCAACATATGGACCCCTTTCTCTTCCATCTTAATATTCAATGTAAGGTTTCTCAATGCTCTGGTTAAACACAAAAACATCAGACAATTAATGTGAAGTCTAAGGCCTCTAAAAGAGGAGATCAAGTGTTCTGAGATGGGTAGCTGAAAGCATTCAAGATTCAATCCCTCTTTTCATAGGGATTTTCTGGGAGAAAAATTTCAAACATATTTCTAAATATTCTCTGAACACAAGTAACTTCTCACGTTAATTACAGGAAAGCCTGTATAAACAGGAAGTCATGATTTTTTGACCTCTTGTTGAAGTCACTATTTCCATCGTAAGGACTGCTCATATACTAAAAATCCATGTTGACTGTAAGCCCCATGCAATATTTCCTGGCATGGTTAACGTAGCTGGATTTAAATTTTTAATTTAAAAGCTTTTTATGGTTTTAAGATGTCCATATACATTTAATGTTTCTAGTTGAGGCTACTGGCAGTATGGCAGATGCTTCTGTCAGGCCTTGAACTGTGCAGGCAAAAGCTGGGAAAATGCATGAGAAGGGTTGAGTTGCAAGAATTGGCTCAAGCTATTTCTGTGTATACAAGGGCACTGCAAATGGCATTTGCCACTTAGGTGCCACCTCCCTCAGTTCAACCCTACCAGCATACTCATGTGCAACTAACTGGCAGGCTCAAAGCTTGCTCTTCAAGGCACAAAGTGTTGCCCGAGTCTGCACTGCCCCAGATCTGCATCCCCCTTTCCAAACCCATGTCCAAACCCTTGAGGTACTGCCTCTACTGCTGACAACACTTCCTGCCTGGGCTGATTTTCTCTGGTATGTGGTATCAGCTTCCCCAAATCAAGGTGTTTGCCCTTCCACATACATCTGAGCTCCACAATCGGTCTAAACACCGTGGAAATGCTTCTGCTGAGTTGATGAGAACATAAGGGCTTCCTTACCCTCCAGAGCCTGAAGGGGACAGCTGGGGAAGTCTGAAGAAACATCTTTCCTCTGCCATAACCCAGGAGGAGGCTGGGATGGAAAGCCTGTTGCAGCTATATATTTTGCAGCTGCATTCACCATCCAGGTTGGATCTGCTCTCATCACAGTTTGCAATCTTGAATTGTACTTTGTATGTAATGGCAGATGAGAGAAGATGACTAATATGCAGGTGAAGGATCAGATCTTTTTGTTTCTTATTTCCTTCAGCCTTGGAGCTTTACTTATTTTCTTAAGATCACAGCAATACTTTTCTGGACAGCAACAGAAATAAGAAAATATAAGGTAGTTCCAGATATCTGCATTTTTGGTGCCCTTTTCTCTTTTGCCTGCATAGAGTCAAAAGTTCTGTCATAAGACCAAGAAACTTCAGACTAATTAAGACAAAAAGACCTGGCATGGAGGAGATCACATTGGCTACGCACATTTGCTTGTATCTTAAGACAAGCAAGGAAGAATTTTTGCTTGTTAATCTTTATTCCTACAGTAGAGTTTCAAACAAACTTTACACTCATTACAGGAGAACGAAAGATAATTTGTTCTGACCCTTTATTCTATTTTAAAAGATGACTTTAACTTTTTTTTTTGGAGTACTCTTATTTTACCCTTGGGATAAGAGATAAACCAAATTCAAAGGCTCTAATTCGGGGCTGATTGACTTCAGTGGCCTCTTTTCCTCTGTCTTTACTGGAAGTCTCTGGCACACTGAAAAAATTACCCTAAAACCTTTACTATACAGAAGTGATTCTGTTGGAGGCACCAAGTAATTTCCATGGGATGATTAAGACCTGCTTGATTTACTCATGTGAACGAGTTGAATTTGATATAATAGTGGTAACTGAAACAGCAGTGGTTATCAAAGTGGATTAATGGGCTTTAGGGAGTTTCTGTCAACTGTGATATGGGTGGCTCATGCTGACAACTTCCTATGTGTAACAGCATATCCCAAGTCTGTGAATACAAACCAGAAAGTGCCAAGACAACAGCAAAAATACATGTCAAGGTCTAAAACATTGCCATGTATAAAGGGTAAATATATAGTTTAAAAAAAGTTTGTTTTCATTTAAAAGCAAATATTACTTTAGATTTTTAGAGTTTCATTAGTAACAGCTCTACAAAAGCTATACTTTTTAAACTGACAATGTCACCTCATCCAGCTCTGACAAACAGCTAATTTTTTTTTAGAATTACTTTTTTTTTTCAGCTAAATAATGAAAATAAATTCCTTAATGTGCTTCTACAGCTCCTTGGTAAGTCCCTCCTTCCATTTATTTTTCTATTGTTTTCATTAGGTTGCCTATCAACAATAAAAATAAAGTTGTTCCCCTCAAATAATCACAGAGATCAGCATCTTTTATTAAGCCTGTTCTAGACATTTAGAACTTCTGAATTAAATATAATCAGAATTATGTGGCAGTAAAAAAGCTCATGTTACCTACTTCCCAACCCATTTCAGTGTAGCTGATTTATGATGACTTTGAGAAGATTTTGTGCATTAACCTCATTTCTGTGTAATTTACCACAAGGACTAGATCAGTCAAGAAGGATATTAGACAACTTTTTTATTACCAGCTAAGACTAATGCTATAAACTCAGGGATTAAACAACATGTACAGACTCACGTCTGGACATTTCAATTTTCAAGTCACATTGGCAGAGCTCATTTATAACTTTCTCTTCCTTGGCCAGAAGTGTGGATTTAGACATTGTCATTTTCATGGAGAAGTGGTCAAGCTGAAATATTTTCACAAGCTTTACTCTATAATAAAGGCAATCCCCAATGTAGTCCAAAATTATTCCCAAAGTAGTCCAAAGGATTTTGTCTCACGTGTAATAACTCATCAACAATAACACATCAACAGTTTAAAACAGAGTAGGAAACATATTTCCTTTTCCTAATGGCATATTTTGAATGTAAACTCATGTAAATATTGAAATTAAAATACTTGCTTTGTCTTCACAAGAAATGGTTCCAAAGCCACGTCTTTATATTACACCTTAGTTACATGAGTTAAGATTTTTGGCTGAGATCATCCATGGTCCAAGGAAAAACCAAAAGCCATTGGTCTGTTTCCTTTCTTCCTCTTTGCATTTTTTCCTTCCTCTTTTCTTCCTCTTTTTCCTTTGTTTTATTCATAAAGCTAAAGATTATTTAATTTGTTCCAGCCACTGTGCCGTATGAGACAAAGGGTATGCCCTGCTCAGGTGGGTGCCGCTCAGTTTGACCACAGTTAGCATTACCCAGATGTGACCCAGCTCTCTGCTGCAAACCCAGAGGTTGCATAAATGGGCTGTTAAATTCAATTCAAAATTTCCAGCTGAAAAACTGGAAACAGAACAGCCAGCCACTGCTGGATGGCTTCCTGGCCAGGGCTGGCTTGTGTCAGGTTGGCAGAGAGCAGGGTGGGCACAAGCTCAGCCATGCTCATACTCAATCAGCAGGAAATAAGAGAGGAGTCTGTCAGTTCCTTTGGCCTGCATCCTTCTATTTTTGAATCCCCTGGGCTTTTAGCTCTATTGCCACATTTTAGGGTATTTTAGAAGAAAGTTTAAAACCAGGAAATTTTGTGCCATTTGACATCAAAGGCACCTTATTGTCACCCAGTCTTTCATTATGTAGGTTGTTCTTGTTACTGGACATTTCTTTTGATTTCACTTGGGTAAAAAGGTCTCCAAGATCTTTCACCTTCTCTATGTTCTCATTCCACTGCTGGGAAAATGCTGGGCTTTCAGCCCATACCAGACATGCCTTTTTTTTTTTTTTTTTCACTGAGAACCAAGAATATTTTTGAGCATCCTTATACAAGTTCTATGCATGTGTCTTCCATTTTATCTGTCAGAGAGATTCTAAGGAGATAACTTTATTTCCAGTATCATCAGAATGTCATAAAGCTGTTAATATTTTTATATTAAAAACAACGGGATATTTGCCACCGGTTTTAATGAGGGTAGGATTAGGGCCAAAATCTTAACTGAAGGGTTGTTTCTTTTAAGAAGAATTATTTCATACCATTCCCTTGTGCTTTATCTGGCTAAACTGCATACTCTATGTTAAGTATTTATTTTCAACTGGATAAGGCAAAAATCATTTTTGTTGGCATTTACTCTTAATCAAACAAGTCCTTAGAAAGCCTTCAGAAAAGAAATCTACTCAGATCTTGTTTTTAAGCATGATTTAATATTTTAATATTTTACAATTAGTCTTTCTTGTTTTTGAAATTTACTTGATTGCAACAGTGGATAGAAATTGCACCTTCAAATAAAATAACTTGAACTAAGGAACTGTATTTTCAGTCCACTATTTTAAATTTCTGTGGCAATTATTTTCACTTGTAGAAAATACTTCATGTGTACTATCTTAGACGTTTCTTCATGACTGCAATCACAAGAGTTATTTTATTTTTATTTTTGTCTTTCAGATCGATAGTGTGCGATGATCAATGCTAAAATTTATAAGGACAGCAATTGTAAAATTGTCGAAATATGCTTGAGAAACATACCATAGAAAATAGCATTCCAACAGATTTTTCCCAACCAGTTTATCATTTAAAACAGGACTGTAAAAGCATTGAATAAGAAATAAAAATTTATTTAAGTATTTACTCACTTGAATACCATCCAATGTTCTCTGAAACATAAGGTTAAAATAATGGAGATAAGAAAGAACATGCTATCTTCCTATGTAGCTCCAGTTTTACTTTGATGTTTAACAGCTCATTATGCATTATTTTTAGTAGTGGTAGGTCAGTCTTCTGTTTTGATTTTATGGGTGTTTCATAGAGTGATCAGTGATCAGTGGGAAATCGTATTGAAACCATACAAAAAATGGTAGCCCTTCAAATTGTTGTTTTTTTTTCTTATGTGGCACATTTTTATATAAGCCACTTATGACATTATACTATTTTGTCTTACAATATTTCCCTCCTTTTAACTCATAGGAGCCTTTGAATATGCTTTTCAAATGACTGTGAAAAGTCATTGGTACAGCTGCAGCAAAATTTACATTTTGCTTACTGAGCTTGACAGTCTTTTTCCCATTTGCACATCACTAGCATTGCCAGACTATGGAAGACATTTATTTCTGTTAAGACATAAAGATTGAGTTCAAGATCTTAAGTATTTTTCTGTAAGTTATTTGCAGTATATACTCTGCCTTACTTTGAAATATTTTAGAATTTTTTGTAAAAAATACCCATATCACTATTACAAAATGTTGTTGCCTTGGTTTTGTCTTCCAGGTTAGTGGGAGACAGTGTGGCCAAGACCCAAATGATATTTGATATCACCCCATATAATTGTTGGGGCAGGGCAAAGAGACTCTCACTTCTGTGAAGAAGGGCATTCCTTCTGGTGACAGAAAGTATGTCAGGCAAAACAGTCTGGTATTTTTTTATTTTGTATGTAAATAATTTCTTTGTTTTATACCTTTTGTTATTAATATTGTTGTTCTTACTCTTCTCTTATGTGTACTAGTTTGAAAGCAAACCAGTGGGAGATCCCAAGTCATAAATACAATTTAATAGGAAAATTTAAATAAATGCAGTAATCTACAGAAACACTGACAGAGTTGTNGCAGCTCATGAAGCAGATAAGAGAATACATACTTTTGGGTACATCTTACATTGTAACCTAAGACATGAAGTCATTCTTTTTTCCATTAAATGGTTCTTATCTTAACCATTTGTTATATTTGTGATCTTTGTCTTTTATGCCTCCCATTCAGGAGGGGAGAGGAGTGGCCCACAGTCTTTTTAGTGGGAGTACTAAATTGGAGAAAACTATTTCTAGACCACAACAGTTGTGGAAAATGCTGCTGAGCCAAGAATGGTATGGCAGTCAAGCTGAGTTTTCTCTAAGCAAAATCATCAGATATTACTTTCATTGTTCCTTATAACACAGAAAATTATGGATGCTTAAGGACCCATGGCATTTGTCAGTCTTCAGTGTTTACAGACCTAACTCAAACTGAATGAAAACATAAGATTTTCAGTTTTCTGAATGCAATTGTTTACTATGAGCAGGACAGCTTTCTTGAACATATGAAAAAAAGCAAAACTTTCATCAAACTAGTTCTGATGGGACAATACACAACAGTTGTAGCCCTCTTTTTTTTTTGGTGTTTTTTGTTTGTTTGTGGTTTTTTTTTTTTGTTTTTTTTTGTTTTTTTTTGTTTGACTGGCTCTGAGATATCCTGTAAAATCATGAGGACCTTAAATGTTTACATACTTTAGACATCCTTAAAAATCTAAATTTCTGGCAGTAACTATCTAAATCTGTAAATGAAATTTCTCCCAGAAAAATATCTGAATGTGAATTTAACTGCATGCACATACTTAAGATTCATTCAACAGACTTTTATATTCATTATGAAGTTTAAAAAGGCTTGTCAACAAAAAAAAAAAGCTAATTTTGCAGTTATCAACAAATAAAAATAACCTCATGGATCTGCTTCGAATGGAATTAGGTGATACTGTCAAAAATGAAGGGAAAAGATATTGGTTTCAATCTTTCAACCGTAAACTATTATACTGTATTATTATACCAATACTATGCCATTTTATAAACTGTCATTAGTAATAAAACAGTAACATTTTCTACATTTGCTGCAGTTTTACAACATATCTCCCTGAGTTAGTTCTGGAAAGCATTTGAGGTGACCTATTGCTTGATTTTGCTCATTATTTGAGGCAGGGTTGAAAGCCAGACGTAGGTTTATTACTGTCACCTCATCTGAGGGAATGGCCCCCAGCTTTCAAAGGCAAAGAATATTTTTGCTTCTGCTACACTGAAGTGTTTCAAGATTGTACCGAAAATGCTACAGCAACTCAGCTCTGAATTAAAGCATTGGCCTATATTTATTTTTGTTCTAGTGTATGAAAAGCCTGTTAGAAATTGGACAAAATTATCTTATTTGCTTAATTTTCGTGAGATAGTAAATATTTAAAATTCTAATAGAAATTTCTCTTTTTCTTAATTTTGTTTTCCAACCTCCAGGCTTCTGATACTCATCAGAAAGATCTAACAAAGTCTTCCAAAAGTTTCCTAGTGTCAGTGATTTGTACTTGAGGTAAAACACTGGTTCAAATGAAAATAAAAACAACACTTGATTTTGTATTACTAATAAAACATAGTCAGGAAACCAAACTAAAAGAAGCACCCAATAAAAATGAGAATCTCATTTTGACATCAAGCCAATAACATTTCTCTCAGAAGTCACAACAAAGTATCCAATGTATTTTCCCTGGCTCAAACTTTACTATCAGAAAGATAACTAAAAATCCTCTTCCCCCTATTTAAAACAAAAGCAAAAGGTAATATACAGTTGATTTCCTTTTTGACAGCATGAACTTAGACCACTGAACTTAGACATCTGAAATGGAATCTCTGACCTGGGGCAGATACAAGTGGTCAAAGAGTATAGCTGAGTGATCAGGTATTACTGCTGATAAAGTATATCATCCATCAAACAATAGCTTGAGGGAAGAGCTGAAAGAAGAAAAGAAAGCCAAAAAATAAAGTGTCTTTTTGTTGTTGTATTTGATTTAAAAATCAGTATCAACTTGTTTTCTTAAGGTTTTTGTTATCTTTTTGTAGTGTTATCAGCAAGTTGCCTTTCTTTAGGAAAAAAAATGTTTTTCCTTGCAATAATGACAACTGCTTACCTAAGTTTCCATTATGATTCTGACTTAGTTTTAGAGCAAATCTAAATCACTCTTTGGGACCATGGAATTAAACAGAGCTCCTGGAATCTTAAGGCTCAGTACTGAGGTGGAAATGGCTTGGCCTCAACTGGAGTAAGAGCTAGATAGTAGGATTACCCACAGGCATCAGGATCTAAAGGAAAGCCCCTGGTACAACCCACAGCAGCAGGAAACATGCAGACCTAACCTAGACAGTCAGATCTGGTGAGATGAGAAGTAATTAACTGGCGTCTTTGGGTGGGGAGGGATGAGACCACTCTCTGGCCTCTCCACAAAGGCTGGCAAAGGAGCAGGATGGCACTAGATTTAAGGGTAACCAATTTTTTAATTTCCTAAGGAAGCAGTGTAGTGGGCTTTCCAGCAAGGGAATGGGAAATGACATTCCCAAGCCCACAGAAACAGTACCAATTCTGTTTGACTGGCAGAAGGCAATTTTGGTTCTTTCCCTTTTAGAGTGTCTTTGTGTTAAAGAGCTATTTGTGGTTTTGGATGTGCTCTAATAGACACATATATTAGCACAATATGATGCATTAAAATTTAGGAAAAACCAGTTGAAAACAGTAAAGAAAAATCTCAGCAGATTAAAATTCAGTGGAAACCCAAACTGTTGTTCTTTTGCTAATTCACAATTGAGAATGTCTATAGCTTACTTAGAAGGTACTCATTATTTCTGAGTTGCAATCACAGAAAACTAAAATTAGATTTATACTTCATATCATCGCCCTCATTTGCAGACAGGTGATTAAAATTTTTTGGAATTAACTTTCTCCTGCATGAGACCTCTCCCCTTCTGTCTGGTTTTAATTCTGACTACAAGGAGTAGCTCTTGCAGCCATTTCATTATTCAATTTCTTGATAAACTCATGGGATGGAGATATTCAAAATTCCTATAGACATATGTAGTCAGAAAAGATATTAAATTTGTATTAGTAGCAGTCAAAAAAGTGCATTAACCCTCTTGGCTTTCCAGAGCATCTGGGAGTGGTATCTAAATATTTTCTTTTGCAAAAGGTTTATGTCTCCAACATCTGAAATGCTCACTTTCCTCCTTGACAAGGAAAATAATTT
>WAAE01017105.1:0-10309 GCA_013400495.1 Nicator chloris
TATATATTATGCCTAGATTTTCAACCAAGGTAATGAAATAATTTCAATTATTTGTCTCTAGCAACACTTCAATCAACAAGAAATATGTACAATCTATAAGTTTCCCAATCCTTTGTTTATGCTCAAAGTTACTAAAAATGTGGTATTTCAGATATCATAAAATGAAGGTTTTCTTCCTTGTTCAGTTTGAGCAAAATTTGCAGGTTTTAGATTATATTTTGACACTAGACATGAGAATCAATTTCTGCAAAAAATATGTAGGAGATTACAACTTATTTCACTTAGCGCACTGGGAGGGTAGGAGGAAGAAATTTTTTTTTCTCAATTAAGACGAGTTCTTCCTTTCTTAAGGTTTTAAAACTTAAATTTATATTTCACATATATAAATTGTGCTTTCAGACTATCCATTAATTTTGGATGTGTTAATATGTCATTGCATAACTAGAAATTCAATACTTTTCAGAATCTTAATTATTTTTTCATCTATGCACTAGTAATAGATAAAAAAAGTTTGAGTGTTTTGTGTTATGAAGGGCTGAGTACCTAGCAATTATTGAATAGCAGTTGCTCTGAAATGTTCTGAACCTCATCATATTAAAAAAGGAACTCCCTTGGAAGTCATAATATGATTAATTTCATAATATTTTAAAATAAACCCCCAGTTCCGTGATTGTCTCTCACTCACAGTAACAAATCAAATTGTGACTTGCTATACTGTGAGATTTATCTGACTCCTTAGGCAATACTTGTTCCCTTGCTCCTCCTCCAGTTTCTCAAAGCATGATGTAATAACAGTTAACTCTTTGCCATTGGATCCACATGCTAGTTAAAATCTCAGTGTGCATTTCAGCACAATCACCCCACAACTGCTTAATGAACTTGAGGTGGGCTGGTAGCAGCTTCTGGTAGTTGACTTCTCTAAGCTGAGGTTCTTGTTGATAGGTTCCTTGGGATGGATTAGAGTGAAATGACACAGACTGATCAGTGTTTATAAAAAATAAATACACATATAAATATAAATAATATAAATATGTATAATTTAGAAAAATTTGGTTGCAGTGGAAAGCAGGTATAGCCGTTTGGGTGGTTATCTGTAGTAGTCTGACAATATAAAAGTATGAAAATATCACTTAAGGAAATAGGTAAGGGACACAAAGAAACAGAAAGAGGGGCCAAGAGTAGATATTGGAAAGTTATCAGCACCTTTGGATCTGGTAATGATATTTGACTGTTGCAATTTAGATGTCTGTTGGTTGAAGTGATGGTCATAAGTCTTGATCCATCAAGATCAAGTGATGGATCAAGTGTGGGGGAAGCCTGCAAAGTCAAGAGTTGAAGATGTTAATATGTGTTCATGTTCAGGTGGGAACGCCCTGCTACCTGCCCTGGGGGGGAGTTTTAATGCTGTGGATCACACCCAGTCCTCTGGTGGGAGGCCCCAGAAATGCATCTGGGAGTGCTTCAGTGGTTGGTGGTGGTTGCAGGTGCCATCTGTCCCATAACTTGGGGTGATGTGTGTATGAGCTGTTGCTTCCTGCCACACAGTTTGCCACAGTGGGAATTTTTGTCCAGATACATTAGCCAGGATGTGCTAACCAGATCTCACTTCTGACAGGCCTGGAATTAGCAACTTCTTGTCATAACTCCTCCCTTCTGAGCTTATCTCAAATTCCTGCTGAGGTGGCTTCTCTCATGGCAACTTTCTTCTGTGGCCTTGACAGTATCTGAAACAGGCAAATGTGCTCTTTAAGTCCTTGCAGAGGGATAATTTATTTATTTCCAAAAGGACATATTGTCTCGCAAAGTTCCTATTTAATGTATGGGCTGTCTTCTGCAGTCCTATGTCTTTTTTTTAGTCACATCCACAGTTATATTAATTGTAAGAATTAGAGGTAGATTTAACATTGAGAATTATAACACTTTTCCACGATATTGTAGTGTAGCCCAGCTTTGTGGAGTTGACACTGTCATAACTCAATAAAATGCTAAAGAAAATGTAGCAATTTTCACAAAGGGCAGCTCCAAGCATGTTGCCCTAATGATCTTTATAGGTTCTCTGACATGTAGGATATAGCTAATTATTGCAGAGAACACACTACAAGTGAGAGGAGAGAATTCGTTGAAATTAATGTATTTGGGCTTGTCACTGTATATTAACCTCAAAGAGGTGCAAAAATCTGCCATGTTACTGAGAGGTCAGGCAATAAAGGGGCAGATGGAACCTGAAGATGGTTAATGCAAAGGAATTCTCACAGGAGAAAACATTTCTGCTCTATATGGAAACACAGTGATGAGTTCCAAATTAGTTATCACCTCTCAGGGAAAAGATACTGAAATCTTTGTGAATAAAGATGAAAATACACTTATCTTGGTCATAGAGTCAGCTCTGGCCCCTCAAAATAAAGGATGAAATAGAAGAAGGAAATATACAGAAAAGGATACAGAATGGTCTGTGTAGCAACAAAACAGATACGTTAAAAGCAATATGTTTGGAAAAGAGTAAAGCATATTAGATAATGATTTTTCCATATTTTGAAAGTTCAAGATGTAGACAATACTTACTGAAATAGCAAGTCATTTTAGAGTAAACTAAGATTTAAAAATCCACACAATTTTCTTGCTCATTTTGTGGAGGTGGTTTCCACATTTTTTTCTGAAAGGCTTCATGAAGAAACCTACTCAAGCACAGCTGTTGAACATTGTAGTCTGCATGGAACAGCCAGTTCATGAACTTCTAATTGGTAAAATCTCTAAGGAGAGTTCAAGGGAGAATTGCTGTGTCCTTGTTTTCTTCATCAGCTCTATCCCTGTGCGTTGACTACTGCAGGTTCTCCATCTAGATGGAGACCTGAATCTCACCCAGTTTGGCAGGTCCTGTGCATGGAGCTTATCCTAAAAAGAATTTTTAAAAAAATAAAAAAGAAAATAAAGACGATATTCTATCAAACATTACCAAATCTACAAGAGCTTAACATGTATCTATTTATAAATGAAAAATTTTGCACCAATCTGTTAAGGCAAGATTTGAAAGTATAGTGTTGATAAATATTCAGGTGCACATAACTGAATAGAGTGATTTGCTTCTTGCAATACTTTAATTTTGATTTTTCTCAACTTAAAGAAGGTCCCAGTAAGCAGCAGGCTGTATTCTACTTTAAATTCAGAAAAGTTTCGAAAAGAGAGGGAAGATTGCCTGGCACTCTGTAAGCTTTAATGCTCAGATTCAGACCATTTTGACTCAAGGGCTTTTGAAAGCTACTGAAGGCTATAGATGAATTGCAAAACAAGTAAATCAGAAAATTGATGTACAATTATGCATCTGCATTTATTGGATTTGAACTCGGCAGGGAACAAGTCCAGCTGAAGAGGCTGTAACAGTCAGATGGCACATGAAATTTGGTTAGCTGTGCTTGGCAGAAAGAGTGAAGAATTACCTGTATATCGAGATTGGAATGTCTTGGATTAATGTTGTTTCTAAAATTCCTCCTTGCTTACAAATCACAGAAGTTATAGAAATTGTGTTAATGATTTACACTAATGTTACACTATCTGGATATTATTCACTTCTAAAGTGTCCTTGAAAAAAAAGTTAATCATTATTACGCATATGCTTTTTTGGATCAAATATTTTGTGCTAAGAATTGTGTACTAGTAAATTGTTGAGGGGTTTTTTTTGCTTGTTTCTTGTTGTTGGAGTTTGGGGTTTTTTGCCATTCTAAATTCATGGCTTTCTTTTTACTGGCGAAAGGTATTTCTGCTCTGCTGCTTCCTTGGGAGAATTCATCATGCAGAATAAATTATGTGGGTCCCTCAAATTAGATTGGGTTTATGCCCTACACTGGCAGCTAATTCATGAATTAGGCTGCTTAAAATGGACCTCATCAAATAAAATACCTTCAGGACAAAATAGGGCTGTAATCTCTAAGCATGCAAACCAAAATGCGCCTAGTGCATTCATCCGATAAACAGGCAGCTAATCTGCAGCTAAGATTAAGAAGTTTATAAAATCTATTTCAAAAAGTTTTAATTAAAATGGATTCAATGAGCTGTGTCTTGAAATGATACTTCTATTTTCTTTTAACAATATCATGGGATTATAGCTTCCATAAAAGCAGAGAATATGCTGTGCAGACTTCAGAGCATACAGGACACTGACAGATGGACACACATTAAGTTTGAAACACAAAACAAAACAACAAAAAATATATAAAAGAGGGAAATATGGATGTGTTGTGCTGACGAATTCCAAAGCAAATTATGCATCAGCTTTGTAGAGTTTTACACACCAAGGACGTATTTATTCAAAATGTTGGTTTCTTTAAATAAAAGCATTAGGAAGTTAGAGCTCAAGTGGGTATAAGAACTATTATTTGCTGACTGAAAATAATTCCAGATCTGTTACTGACTCTCTTTTGGAGTTCATGGGATTCACATCTCCTTCCAGAGTCTGATTTGTCATCAGTGAAATAAAAATATTAGTAAACAGTTGCTTCATAAGAATGTAATAAGATCTGTCTGGCAACTGCTTATTTTAGAGGTTTGAAGGTACTGGGTCAAATTTTCTCTTTTCTTTCTCTGTTTTCATTGTAACCCTGAGGTGGTGAGTTGTTATTATCAGAATTTAATCACTGAGGACAGAATTTCTAAGTTTTTTCCTCCTTTCTCTCCCAAAACAGGAAAGATGTAGTAGATGAAATTAAATCCTATTGTTTATATGTCCTCCTAGAGTAGCTGAGCAAGTAGAACAAGGTGGGATAGCCAAAATTTACTGAACTACAACTAGAGCTTGTACGGATAGGCCCAATGTATATATTTATTAACAGTCTAGTTCCTCATCTAAGAGATAATGGAATCTGAAATTCTTCACCAAAATAAATATTTTTTACAATTTTAGAGAAATCATAATACAACCATGATGATCCATCCAGATATATATTTAATAAATTTGAAAAACATTCATAACTCTTTGATGTTTTGTTCATACTGGAAAACACTGCAGAATAGCTATAAATCTGTTTGGAATATATCTGCCACAGCAAATGACTTTCATGCAAACTTTTTAATGGCAGAATGTGCTGGTGCACTTTTTCTCCACCATTTCTAAATAGCCTTTAAAATCTGCTTTTGGTAATAAAAAATTTTGGTTTTTTTTCTGACAACCTCAGATCCTATTTTGAAATCAGTAAAACAGCTCATGTCTCCTGCCCTGCTGGCTTCATGCTGCAGTCCACCTTCCTTTCAACCTTACTGTCCCTAAAGGCCTAGGAAATATCAAATAAATCCTACAGGGAATTGAATGAAATGTGTTCAAAGGAAGAGATCTCAAACTAGTAGGTAGCAAACTATAAATCCCTTGGTATGTCCTCTCTTTTGTTTTACAGATGCTTGGGGACCTATATCTCTTTACATTAAAAAAAAAAAAGAAAGAAAAAGAAAAAAGGAAAGGGGATCTAATTCTTTATAATGGAAAATCTTCCTTTCTACATGAAAATTTATTTTCTTTTAAAATATTTTGATATATTACCTTTAGAAACCATTCAAAGTTAATCCAGAGAAGTCGGCAAGTGACAATTGTCTTGCTAATATTTTTACTGGAACTAAATCAACTCTGGTAAATGCTACTAAAACAATTCAAGCAAGGGTTTGTAATCGTAATAATTGAAATGTAATTTCTCCCTTTGTATCTGGAAAGTGGTAAGGATGAAGTTTGTTCCTTCTTCAGAAAATTTTCTAAACTGATAACTCAAAAATTATTAAAATGGTAATGTAGAGCAGTTCCAATTTGATCAGAAGATCACAGCCCACGAGGTTCCCAGGTAGCACTGCCCATAATAACTGTAACTCAATAGAATTGTTGATACGTCGATCCCACTCTTGCCTGTATCATTCTTTGTGTTTTTCTTTCTGACCAACAAGTGGTGAAGAGAGATTAGTTTATAAACCTCAGCCTCTCTCCCCAGTGGGCAGCCCTGACCTCCATGAAGGACTTGTCCCTGTAACCAGGTTGTCAGGCTGATTTGGGATGAACACCACGGGCTGAATTAATGACCCTGAGCTCAGGCCGGGTGCTGGCAGAAGGGAACCTTAGCCTGAGGTGCGTGTGCTGCTCCTGCTGAGAGCAACATTAATACGTGTGAGCCAGAGAGGGGTTTTGACACTAAAAATCCCTGCCTTGCTCACCAGGACTGCTAGCAGCGGAGGTTGACTGTTTGCTATGACTGATTGATGTATTAAAAACGGCAAAATATAGAAATTGTGCTCAGAAAGGGCTCCCTCTTCTGCAGTGCATCATTCACAAGGAGACCCAGATATAAACCTGGCTTTCAAAAGATCATTCTGGAGGTCACACAAAATGTGGTAAAGGGGATGAGGAAAGGATTTAGCATTTAGCACTGATGACAGCAACTTTCTCATATGTGCTCATTTTGCGGGTTATCTTTCAATGAGGGAAGGTCTTTATTAGTAATCCATGCTAGGAACCTACCCTGTCATCATCTAGTGACAACATTCCCCTCTCCTCCTGTAATAACCATAAATAAATTTAAAATATCTAACATGTTGAGAGAAAAAGAATATATTAACCCATCCTGCTTGGATTTCTTACATAACATACTATACATTACGAGACAAAATGGATTAATCAATATACTCAAATTCCTTCTGCAGAGGCAGCAGGAAAGTTTCATTTTTTCCCACTGAGACACTGATGTGCTCCTTCTTGACTCTCATCTACAGCTAGGCTAACAAGTTAAAGAAATATGGGATACTGCAAGAGAAAATATGAATCATCTATAAAAAAATAATTTAAAATGTGTGTTATACACTACATTTGAATGTCATTATGAATTTACCTTCTTTTGACTTCTGTTATCTATATTCTTTGATATGTCTCAGGAATAAAAGCTGTAGCAGTCAGCAAAACTACAAAGGGAAAAAAAAATGACAGAAAGTTATACAAGTATATGTACTGCTAGAAAGCACTTTTGAAGCTGCCATGACTTCTGAAAAGCCTTTAAGGTGTCAGAAAGTGTAAATTCACTGTTGTGTGTGTCTGTGCGTATGCATAGCATTGCTTATATCGCACCAAGACTTTCATAAGTGATATAGTTGCTTACTTGGCAAACTGTTTCTCCTTCAACAAGCTAGAATGCAGCAGGGGGATAATCACAAGGCTTGGGAGAGTGAGTCTAGATCAGGTGGAAGTGATTTTTCCACTGCAAAGTACAGCTGTCATCATGGTTCAAATACTAGAACAGTACAAATCTCTGAAGAGTTTGATTTGTTCAGGAATCTGTTAGAAAGAGTTTGACTTGTTTTTATATTTCAGTATTTTATAATAACCATAGGAGTAGTATTCTGATTTTTCCTCCTCTTCCTCCCCCAGCCTCCTCCAAGAAGTATCCACACAGGATATGGCCAAAGTACAGAAACTGCATGTAGTTGATAACCTTATGTATTTGAGTCATTTGATGGAGTCTTGATCCATAAAGAGCATTGAACATCTTAAACTTCTATATCACATCTCAGATAGTGACTTTAAGGTTTTGTCCAGTTTCCTTGTGTGTTAAGGACAGATAATATTAAAAAATGAAATTGCCTGTAGTTCTAATCTATGTAGTCACAGATTATCTATAGTTTCTATCAATAGGCTCTTTGATAGTTTACTCCTGGGAGTAATGTTGCAGTGCAAGAAAAATCAATGCCAGACACTTCAGTGTCTTCTTTGGACGCAACAGCCTAAGATAAAACTTCCACAAATGACCTTTTCAGAGATGTCCTCAGTCAGTTACTCAAGATGTAGCAAGAGAAATCATCAAACAGATGATCTTAATTCTCTCAAGCACTAAGTGCTTTGCTCACAGGTAGCAGTGTTGGAAACTGGATTTGGTTCATCCTTGGTATTAGTTCCCTTCAATTTCACTGTGTAAAATATTATTGATGCTGCAAAGAAAAATCTTTTGATAAATATACCAAAAAAAAGTCTAAATCGATAGTCCTCTCTCTCTTGCAGAAAGATACCTGGAAAATAGAATACAGACAATCAATTGTCCTTTAGTGGTGTGAGATTTCTGTTCTCCATCCTTCAAAGTATGACAGAAGTACCATCAGCAACTGCTTCTGACACCTGAGCTGCCAGGCAATCCATACTCATCTGGAATGTTTCAATTGCAAATTTGTTTGTGCATCTGCTGGAAAGGGTTCATGTAGTCACTGATGGATGAAGGAGAGAGGTGGCACAAAGTTGCATCCTGCCCTGGACTGCATAACAAGGGTTGTATGTCATTCTGGTGAGAGCGACTGGAAGAACTACACTCTTATTCACTCATCCCCTGAGTCCTTCCCTCCATCTCTGGGTAAATCTGATTCTGTAAAGAAAATTCCAGTGTTGGGGTTTTTTTGTAATAGAGAATTGCAGCACAGGCAGAGCTGCATGAAGTGCTACTCTCTGAGCATGCCAGCAAGCAGCCAGGATAAATAAAATCAAAGTAACTTTTTTTTATTCACACATTTTAGAAATATCACAAGAAAAGCCATGACAGCAGATAGCAACTAACAATTTCTGATGGCAAATATCCATCCAATAACCATCATCTTTTTATTAAAGGGGGTGGGAATGTTGGGATAGGGTGGGGAGCTTTGTTTTGGGGTTTTTTTGCCTTTTTGGTTTTTTAATATAAACATAGTACAGACAAAATAGTAGGACCATAATGTTGATCTTTTATAGTTTTTATCACTGCTTATCAATGGTTCTCCATCAAGATTGTAACCTTGATGCAATTGTAGATAATTTCTAAATAATGTGAAATACATTAAATAATAAATACTATTTTTCAGCATATAAAAGACTGGAGACACTTAAGGGTAGGTATTCATAAGCAGAAAACAACATGAATTTCATGCGAGAACTTCATTATTTTGTAAGGCTAATTAAACCTGTATGGACAAAACTATAGACAAGTTCTTAATGCACCTTTCAAACCCATTTCATTCAAAAAGTAAAAACAAACAAACAAACAAACCAAACTATATGGAAAAACCCAGCTAATGGATTTGGGAGTATAAATTCATCTTCATGTTTTGGTCAATGCATCCATGCATTTGGATCTTGTAGTATGTTGCTTGAGGATTCTCCTATTTGTCTGTACTGACCATGAAAGAGAAAAGGCATCACCAGTCTTACATGCAGCAAGTTCAGAATCAAACAGACATCATTATTTTCTTTCTGATCTCTCCTTAGAAAGCAAAGATCATTCTATACTTAAATGATTTGATTAAGGTTGGCCCTTTGGCAATATGATGCGAAGAGATTATCTGGGATTTGCTTTGAGAGAGAAGATTGTCTAATGAGTAGGTTATTGAATGAATCACAGTAACATTTAGTACTGATAACGGATTTAAACCCTAAGTTATTCAGATAAAGCAGAGAATCCCACTTCCACCTTAAGTAAATCTGTATATCAATTTAATATGCTGATATTTCCTGACAGCATATATTTTGATTTACTTCAGTACAAAAAAACCCCTTGGAAACCTACACTGCCCCTAAACCACTAAGACTAATTAAAGGTTCCCAATATTTGCAACCAAAACCATGACATTTTCTCATGCAAACTCCATTCACAAATGGTAATTTATAGAAAGATATTTCGGAAGGTATAAAAGATGCTACACTTAATTTTAAATGACTTCTGAATTCATTTCTGTCATTACCTTTAAAAAATAAGCATAAAGAAGTGCTACGTATAATCCGACTACCTTTAGTGGCAGGTGTTATTCTGATAGAAACACAAACCTGAGAGCACATTGAATATTCTGCACTGAGGCTCTCTGTAAGCCACTCAAAGCAGTTGTTGGAAGGTCACAAGTACATCACATGAAGAATTAACCCACATTCCTAAGTAAAAGTGAAAGTTGTTCCTGGCCTGCCCTAAATATAAGCACAGGTGGCTTGTATCAGAAACAGAAGGAAAAGGCCTTTTTATTTTAGATTTCTTCTTGCAATGTTTGCATGCATTTCAGTCAGTGTTTAAGTCATACTTCATAATTTTCTGTATGGCTGTGTTGAGAATACACAAACTAGTCCTTTCCTTCTGATATTTAAGACAGCAAAAAATCTATGTTGGTGGTATATATTACCCTGCTGAATACATGTAGAGCCCACTGAAAAAACTGGCAGTATATCTTTACTTTCAATATTGTTTTTTTCTATTTCTCTGTGTTACGTAGTTAATTAACTAAGGCCCAATGCCAGACCATATTGAAAACCAGCAGTTACTGTCTTCATGCTTATGAGAAAAAAAAAAGAAAA